>JZKD02S1599280.1:293407-306705 GCA_000966675.3 Picea glauca | reverse complement strand
ACCAGGATCCACAGCGATCCATTGTTCTTTGTCTACAAGAAGGTCCTCCATCTTGAGCTTCCATAGCTCAAATTTTTTACTATTGAACTTCTCTATCTCGATTCTAGATGAGCTCTCCATTCCTCTTTCCTTACTTGAATCTCCATTGCAAAAGCTCCCACTAAACCCAGGTTTATCACAGACCCAAGATACACTTGATCTATCAAGACCGAGCCAAACCCTCAACAACAAAGGTGTCCCTCTGAAGCCAAAAATGAGCTCTAATACCATATGTAAGTTTTAAACCTGCGAAGTAAAGAAATGCATATAGATTCTTAAGCAATACAAAAATTAATCAATGGCTCATACATAGAGTACAAAAAGATTTTATACCAGAAACCCTCAACCGAGAAAACCTTTCTTATTTTCATTATATCGAATTTCACCATTCGCCATACAATATATACAATTTTTTTAGGTATTCCGTAGATACCAAAACCCTAATCCCTTAATCAGACGCAATTGTCGTATCTGATGCACCCACACACACACACACATGCAAATAATATAACACATACCCAACAAAGGGGTCCAATTTACAAAACCATGCCTCAGGAATGGATGGAAAATATAGTCACCTATTCCATGCCTAAACAATCTTGCAGCATCTCATGGAACTCAAAAATGTTGCTCTGTTAGGTTTTTATGCCCTCAGGAGCAATTGGCCAAGAGTCCCCAAAATGGTTTGGGATGCGACTTGCAACAAGGCATATAATGAATATCGAGACTCAAATTGAGGAACCATCAACTCCAATGGATTCCTGGGATAGGATTTCATCTAGAGAACCCCTCACTCACAGGTGCCATGCCTCAAAAGTTGCTTTACTCATTAATTTCAACAACCAGTGTTTTTCTCAGTTTGAAGCAATGTGGCATTTGGATGAAGGGGGCAATTTATGAAACCATGCCTTAGAAGCGGATGAATAATTTGGTCACCTATTCCGTGCCTAAACAATCTTGTAGCATCTCACGAAACTCAAAAATGTTGTTCCGTTAGTCTTTTATGCCCTGAGCGGGAATTGGCCAAGAGTCCCTAAAATGGTTTGGGATGCGACTTGCAACTGGGCATAAAACAAAAACTAAGACTCGGATTGAGGAATCGTTGTCTCTGTTGAATTCCTGGCATAGGAATTTAGCTAGAGCACCCCTCACTCCCGGTTCCAACCCCTGGGAAGTTGTTTTTTTCATTGATTTCGATAACTAGTGCTTTGCTCAGTAAGAAGCAATGCAATATTTGGATTTAGGGGTCCAATTTACAAAACCATGCCTCTGGAGTGGATGGAAAATGTGGTAACCTATTCCATGCCTAAAAAATCATGCAAAATCCCAAGTAGCTCAAAAATGATGCGTTGTTAGGCTTTTATGCCCCGAGGAGGAATTGCCCAGAGTCCCCGAAATGGTTTGGGATGCGATTTGCACCTGGGAATAAAACAAAAATCGACACTTGGATTGAGGAACCATCGAATCTAATGGATTCATGGGATAGGATTTCAGCTAGAGCCCCCCTCACTCACGGGTACCATGCCTCAGAAGTTGCTTTACTGATTGATTTTGAGAACTAGTTTTTGCTCAGTTTGAAGCAAACCAATAATTGGATTAAGGGGTCCAATTTATGAAACCATGCCTCAAGAGAAGATGGAAAATATAGTCACCTATTCCACGCCTAAAAAATCTTTCATCATCTCACGGAACTCAAAAATGTTTCTCGTTAGGTTTTTATACCCTCAAGAGCAATTGACCAAGAGTTCCCGAAATGGTTTGGGATGCAACTTGCAACTGGGCATATAAAGAATATTGAGACTCGGATTTAGGAACCGTCAACTCTGTTTCATTCCTGTGATATGATTTCATCTACATCACCCCTCACTCACGGCTGCCATGCCTCAAAATTTGCTTTACTCATTGATTTCAACAACTAGTGTTTTTCTCAGTTTGAAGCAATGCAACATTTGGATTAAGGGGCCAATTTACAAAACCATGCCTCGGGAGAAGATGGATAATTTGGTTACCTAATACATGCCTAAAAAATCTTGCATCATCTCATGGAACTCAAAAATGTTGCTTCGTTAGTCTTTTATGCCCTGAGCGGGAATTGGCCAAGAGTCCCCGAAATGGTTTGGGATGCGACTTACAATTGGGCATAAAATGAAAAAAGAGACTCAGATTGAGGAACTATTGTCTTTGTTGAATTCATGGCATAGGATTTTAGCTAGATCACCCCTCACTCTTGGTTCCAACCCCTCGGAAGTTGTTTTTTTCATCGATTTTGATAACTAGTGATTTGCTCAGTAAGAAGCAATGCAACATTTGGATTTAGGGGTCCAATTTACAAAACCATGCCTCAAGAGTGGATGGAAAATTTGGTAACCTATTCCATGTCTAAACAAGCATGCAAAATCTTAGGGACCTCAAAAATTTTGCTCCGTTAGGATTTTATGCCCCGAGGAGGAAATGCCAAGAGTCCCCGAAATGGTTTGGGATGTGACTTACAACTGGGCATAAAATGAAAACCAAACTCATATTTAGGAACCATCGACTCCGATGGACCCCTGGGATAGGATTTTAGTTAGAGAACCCCTCACTCCCAAGTGCCATGCCTTGGAAGTTTCTTTACTCATTGATTTCGAGAACTAGTTTTTTTCTCAGTTTGAAGCAAACCAACAGTTGCATTAAGGGGTCCAATTTACGAAACCATGCCTTGGGAGAGGATGGAAAATATAGTCACCTATTCCATGCCTAAACAATCTTGCATCATCTCACAGAACTCAAAAATGCTACTCTGTTAGGTTTTTATGCCTTCGGGAGAAATTGGCCAAGAGTCCCCGAAATGGTTTGGGATGCGACTTGCAACTGGGCATATAACGAATATCGAGGATCATATTGAGGAACTATAGACTCTGATGGATTCTTGGGATAGGATTTCATCTTGAGCACCCCTCACTCATGGGTGCCATGCCTCAGAAGCTGCTTTACTCATTGATTTCGACAACCAGTGTTTTACTCATTTTGAAGCTATGTAGCATTTGGATTAAGGGGCCAATTTATGAAACCATGCCTCAAGAGCGGATGGATAATTTGTTCACCTAGTCCATGCCTAAAACAGCTTGCAACATCTCATGGAACTCAAAAATGTTTCTCCATTAGTCTTTTATTGCCTGAGAGGGAATTGGCCAAGAGTCCCAAAAATGGTTTGGGATGCGACTTGCAACTGGGCATAAAATGAAAACCGAGACTCAGATTGAGGAACCGTCATATCTGTTGGATTCCTGGCATAGGATTTTATCTAGAGCACCCCTCACTCTCAGTTCCAACCCCTCGGAAGTTGTTTTTTTCATCGATTTCGATAACTAGTGCTTTGCTCAGTAAGAAGCAATGAAACATTTGGATTTAGGGGTCCAATTTACGAAACCATGCCTCGGGAGCGAATGGAAAATGTGGTCACCTAGTCCATGCCTAAACAATCATGAAAAATCTCAAGGAGCTCAAAAATTTTGCTCTGTTAGGATTTTATGCCCCAAGGAGGAATTGCCAAGAGTCCCCGAAATGGTTTGGGATGCGACTTGCAACTGGTAATAAAACGAAAAACGAGACTCAGATTGAGGAATATTCGACTCCAATGGATTCCTGGGATAGGATTTCAGCTAGATCACCCCTCACTCCCGGGTGCCATGCCTCAGAAGTTGATTTACTCATCGATTTTGAGAACTAGTGTTTTGCTCAGTTTGAAGCAAACCAACAGTTGGATTAAGGGGTCCAATTTATGAAACCATGCCTCGGGAGAAGATGGAAAAAATAGTCAACTATTCCATGCCTAAAAAATCTTGCAACATCTCATGGAACTCAAAAATGATGCTCCGTTAGGTTTTTATGCCCTTGGGAGCAATTGGCAAGAGTCCCTGAAATGGTTTGGGATGCGACTTGCAACTGGGCATATAACGAATATCGAGACTCGGATTGAGGAACCATAGACTCTGATGGATTCCTAGATAGGATTTAATCTATATCACCCCTCACTCATGGGTGCCATGCTTCAAACCATGCCACTCAGTTTGAAGCAATAACATTTGAATTAAGGGGCCAATTTGCGAAACCATTTCTCGAGAGTGGATGGATAATTTTGTCAACTAGTATATGCCTAAACAATCATGTAGCATCTCACAGAACTCAAAAATGTTGCTCCATTATTCTTTTATGCCCTGAGCGGGAATTGGCCAAGAGTCCCCAAAATGGTTTGGGATGCAACTTGCAACTGGGCATTAAATGAAAACAGAGACTTGGATTGAGGAACCATCGTCTCTGTTGGATTCATGGCATAGGATTTTATCTAGTGCACCCCCCACTCCCAGTTCCAACCCCTCGAAAGTTTTTTTTGTTCATCAATTTTGATAACTAGTGCCTTGCTCAGTAAGAAGCAATGCAAAATTTGGATTTAGGGGTCCAATTTACGAAACCATGCCTCGAGAACGGATGGAAAATTTGGTCACCTATTCCATGCCTAAAAAATCATGCAAAATCTCACTGAACTCAAAAATGTTACTCCGTTAGGCTTTTATGCCCCGAGGAGGAATTACCAAGAGTCTCCGAAATGGTTTGGGATGGGACTTGCAACTGGGCACAAAATGAAAACTGAGACTCAAATTGAGGAAATGTCAACTCCGATGGATTCTTGGGATAGTATTTTATCTAGAGAACCCCTCACTACCAGGTGCCATGCCTCGGAAGTTTCTTTACTAATTGATTTCGAGAACTAGTGTTTTTATCAATTTGAAGAAAACTAACAGTTCGATTAAGGGGTCAAATTTATGAAACCATGCCTTAGGAGCAAATGGAAAATATAGTCACCTAGTCCACGCCTAAATAATCTTGCAGCAACTCACGGAACTAAAAATTGTTGCTCCATTAGGTTTTTATGTCCTCAGGAGAAATCGGCCAAGAGCCCCTGAAATGTTTTGGGATGTGACTTGCAACTGGGCATATAACGAATATCGAGACTCAGATTTATGAAACATTGAATCCGATGGATTCCTAGGATAGGATTTTATCTAGAGCACCCCTAACTCATGGGTACCATGCCTCATAACTTGCTTTACTCATTGATTTCGACAACTAGTGTTTTTCTCAGTTTGAAGCAATGCAACATTTGGATTAAGGGGCCAATTTATGAAACCATGCCTCAGGAGTGGATGGATAATTTGGCCACCTAGTTCATTCCTAAAAAATCTTGCAGGATCTCAAGAAACTCAAAATTGTTGCTCTGTTAGTCTTTTATGCCCTGAGCGATAATTGGCCAAGAGTCCCTAAAATGGTTTGGGATGTGACTTGCAACTAAGGATAAAATGAAAACCGAGGCTTGGATTGAGGAACCGTCATCTCTGTTGTATTCTTGGCATAGGATTTTATCTAGAGCACCCCTCACTCTCGGTTCCAACCCCTCAGAAATTATTTTTTTCATTGATTTCGATAACTAGTGCTTTGCTCAATAAGAAGTAATGCAACATTTGGATTTAGGGGTCCAATTTACAAAACCATGCCTCAGGAGTAGATGGACAATGTGGTCATCTAGTCCATGCCTAAACAAGCATGCAAAATCTCAGGGAGCTCAAAAATGTTGCTCCGTTAGGCTTTTTTTCCCCGAGGAGGAATTGCCAAGAGTCTCTGAAATGGTTTGGGATGCGACTTGTAACTGGGCATAAAATGAAAATCGAGACTTGGATTGAGGAACCATCAACTCCAATGGATTCCTGGGATATGATTTCAGCTAGAGAACCCCTCACTCTCGGGTGCCATGCCTCAGAAGTTGATTTACTGATTGATTTCGAGAACTAGTGTTTTTCTTAGTTTGAAGCAAACCAACAGTTGGATTAAGGGGTCCAATTTACAAAACCATGCCTTAAGAACGAATGGAAAATATAGTCACCTATTCCATGCCTAAACAATCTTGCATCATCTCATGAAACTTAAAAATGATTCTACATTAGTTTTTTATGCCCTCAGGAGAAATTGGCCAAGAGTCCCTGAAATGGTTTGGGATGCAACTTGCAACTAGGAATATAACGAATATCAAGACTCGGATTGAGGAATTGTCAACTATGATGGATTCCTGGGATAGGATTTCATCTAGAGTGCCACTCACTCATGGCTGCCATGCCTCAGAACTTGCTTTACTGATTGATTTCGACAACTAGTGTTTTTCTCAGTTTGAAGCAATGTAGCATTTGGATTAAGGGGTCAATTTACAAAACCATGCCTTGGGAGAGGATGGATAATTTGGTCACCTAGTTCATGCCTAAAAAATCTTGCATCATCTTAGAGAACTCAAAAATGTTGCTCTGTTAGTCTTTTATGCCTTGAGCGGGAATTGGCCAAGAGTCCCTGAAATGGTTTGGGATGTGACTTACAACTAGGCATAAAACGAAAACCGAGACTCAGATTGAGGAACCATTGTCTCTGTTGGATTGTTGGCATAATATTTTAGCTAGAGAACCCCTCACTCCTGGTTCCAACCCCTCGAAAGTTATTTTTTTCATTGATTTCGATAACTTGTGCTTTGCTTAGTAAGAAGCAATGAAACATTTGGATTTAGGGGTCCAATTTACAAAACCATGCCTCGGGAGAGGATGGACAATATGGTCACCTATTCCATGCCTAAACAAGCATGCAAAATCTCAGGGAGCTAAAAAAGGATGCTTCGTTAGGATTTTATGCCCCGAGGAGGAATTGCCAAGAGTCCTCGAAATGGTTTGGAATACAACTTGCAACTGGGCATAAAATGAAAACCAAGACTCGAATTGAGGAACCGTCAACTCCGATGAATTCTTGGGATATCATTTCAGCTAGAGCACCCCTCACTCCCAATTTCTATGCCTTGGAAGTTTCTTTACTCATTGATTTCGAGAACTAGTGTTTTGCTCAACTTGAAGCAAACCAACAATTGGATTAAGGGATCCAATTTATGAAACCATGCCTCAGGAGTGGATGGAAAATATATTCACCTATTCCATGCCTAAACAATCTTCCAGCATCTCACGGAACTCAAAAATGCTACTCCATTAGGTTTTTATGCCCTCGGGAGAAATTGGCCAAGAGTCCCTGAAATGGTTTGGGATGCAACTTGAAACTGGGCATATAACAAATATCGAGACTTGGATTGAGGAAAATTTGAATATGATGGATTCCCGGGATAGGATTTCATCTAGATCACCCCTCACTCACAAGTTCCATGCCTCATAAGCTGCTTTACTCATTGATTTCGAAAACTAGTGTTTTGCTCAGTTTGAAGCAATGCAACATATGGATTAAGGGGCCAATTTATGAAGCCATATCTCAGGAGAGGATGGATAATTTGGTCACCTATTCCATGCCTAAAAAATCTTGCAGCATCTCACGAAACTCAAAAATGTTGCTCCATTAGTCTTTTATGCCCTGAGAGGGAATTGGCCAAGAGCCCCCGAAATGGTTTGGGATGCGACTTGCAACTGGGCATAAAATGAAAACCGAGACTTGGATTGAGAAACCTTCACCTTTTTTGGATTCATGGCATAGGATTTTAGCTAGAGCACCCCTCACTCCTGGTTCCAACCCCTCAGAAGTTGTTTTTTTCATCGATTTCGATAACTATTGCTTTGCTCAGTAAGAAGCAATCCACCATTTGGATTTAGGGGTCCAATTTATGAAACCATGCCTCGAAAGCATATGGAAAATGTGGTCACCTATTCCATGCCTAAAAAATCATGCAAAATCTCAGGGAACTCAAAAATGTTGCTCTGTTAGGCTTTTATGCCCCGAGGAGGAATTGCCAAGAGTCCTCGAAATGGTTTGGGATGCAACATGCAACTGGGAATAAAACAAAAACCGAGAATTCAATTAAGGAACCGTCCACTCTGATGGATTCCTGGGATAGGATTTCAGCTAGAGCACCCCTCACTCCCAGTTAAAATCCCTCAGAAGTAGTGGACAATTCTGATGTGGACAATTTTGCATGGAGGCATTTCTCCTAGACCTCTTCATGAAAGATTGTGAATCTATGGTGCATGTATAAATATGTGAGATGTGGGTTTATGATAATATTTTGAATTTTCCAATAACATTCTCCATTGACCTTGTGTAAACCATTCCATTTGGTTTTTGTTGCACTAAGTGTAAAGAACAATGTTGGAGAATTATAAGACATAATCTAGGTATGAGCTATTTGTTACCTCTTTATTACCTTTTACTTTAATTGTATTCATATTTTGTATTGATCAAATGAGGAATTAACCCAAAACTGATGCCATTAGACACAAACTCAATCATAAGGCCAACTAAGGAGAAAAAACAACACATGCTAATTAATCTAGGAGTCAAGCATGCAAACAAACCTTCTCACAAAGAAGTGTTAGTTGGTGATGGAATCCAACATCGCAGAATCGATGCATGAAGGGGTGGAGTTTCGGCAGGTGGGAAAGTTACATTGACAACCTTCTTAACAAACTAACACACTAGTGCAAGTTACCTCACCGAGAAGTGGGCAAACCTCCAAGAAGTCTGAGTGATTCTAGCCAACGTCGATCCCAGGTACAACACCACCTTCCCTGTACCGTCACCTTGTGTAGGAAGTCTAAACGATTATGGCCTCTATGGTACCACCTACTATACCAAAGCAAAGGGGGGACAGTCGACATTCGACACCAATACCAACAAAGCAGGGTTGATTACTCTAAGGGCCCCAATGCGACCTCGTGATTGACCCTTATATTATAAGGGATTCCCAAAGTCAGTGATATAGCAATTGGATTTCACTCCCTAACTCAAGGATTTATGTTTGTTTAGCAGCTTTATAAAGTTATTCTCACAATCCTATTCCAAATCTCTACACCTAAGATAAGATGGGTTTGAAGAGCCATATAAAAGTTGCTAGATAATTTTAATTAGCGCTTGATTTCAGGTTGTTGTTACTCAAAGGAGTGGTCGTGAAACTGATGGCGCTAGATAAATTTTAATTAGCGCTTGATTTTAGGTTGTTGTTACTCAAAGGAGTGGTCGTGAAACTAATGGAATTTTGACTCGACTCTTTAAACCATGCAAGAGGAAAACAAAATGCAAGAAATTCAACTTCCATGACAACTAGTTATGGGAAGGAGCAAGAGGTTTTAAGAAAATAAATAATTTATTGATTGATTACTATGTGTGCAGTACTGCAAAATGACCCAAATTTTAAAAATACCATGCAAATTTCATAGTTCACTTAGTACACCTATACAACATTGAATCAAATTTCATCATTTCTAACATAGTAAACTATTATGATTATAGAGACCACCATACATATCTTGAATACTCATAAGGATCATGGGGGCTTCACCTTGTTGACTTACTATATTTGATGTGAATACCATAGATGAGATTTACTTAAATGCCACTTAAATAGTTCTTTGTAGAGTTGAATTCAAACAAAAAGTTCCCAAATGTGAACAAAGTCCTCAACACAAATCCTATGACTAATACTTAAACAAATAAATCAAATGTATTTTCTTTCAATATCTAGGATGGGACTCATATGCACCTAGAACAATAGGGAAATCCTAAAGACATAAAAGGAGGAAAGTTAGTTAATACCTAGTTTTCATTGTGCAATCACATATGAAAAATGCAAGGTAAAACTCAAGAAGGAGACATAAAGGAAGGGAAATTCATAGAGGGATCTTACAAAATTGAGAGGAGGAAAAATTGTTGGAATATGAACTCTTCTCCTTTCCAATAACATTGATTAAATGAAACTTCATAATGCCATGATTGCTTCATTAAACCTAATTGTCATAACTACTTCAAGAGGATATTTAGGATACTTCTATAGATTTATTGACCCAAACTTTTATATAATAGTTTCTACCCTTACTCTAAGTGAAAAAATTCACTTTCAATCCCACTCAAAGTTTCAACATAAAAGGGATGTAGTTTAGTTTCGTAAAAAGCATCAAAAATGAAAAATCTAAAGTACAAAAAATTAATATAATTGCAGGTGCATTTTCTCCCAAACAATAGTGGTATGCTTGAAATTGTCTATAACAAATTTAGTGGTGCATATAAATATCTCTGCCCTAGGAAATCTTGTAAGGCCATCAAATTCTTCTCCCAAGGAGATCTTGGCAACTTTTAATCCTGCTTCAAACTCTTCTTTAGTAAAAAAATTGTCATATTGCATAATGTAGGGCCCCTCTAACCCTTTTATAGAGTCAAATAACTTAAATAATATTTTTCTTATCCTCTCCTAAAACACTTTTCATGTTGGTATTAATTATTGTAGAATATCAATATAACTATCCCAACCATCACTTATCCACTTCAACATATTGTGCGAGGGAAGATTATCTTTGTAGCTCTTGTGCTCATTCATATCAATTAATTTTATAGTTAAATTTTATACATATTTTTCATTGAAATTCATGTCCTTCTAAAGTTCAAGTTTGAAATATTCTTTCAAATAAAGAATCCTTCAAATAAGAAAGGAAGATTTATTTACCAGCTCCTAGAGCTCAAATAACAAAGCAGTCTTTCTAAATCCACATATTACTTCTTGGGATACATTTTCCTTAGTAGAATTCTTGGAAGTCTCCTTCATATTATATTTAGTTCATTTAATGGCCAATGGTTGTGTAAATAAGGGCTCAATATTCAATGCAACTTGCAACTCAACTATTCTCCTCTTCAATCTAAGATTATCCTCTAGTTCCTCACTTAAAAAGTGTTTAAGAATGTGATAATATGAAGGCGAGGGGAAATTGGAATTGTTCTTGGGATTTTACATTCCACATACCAACGAAGTAGTGGATATGGAGTGCGGGAGGTGAAGTTTCAAGGGAATGTGGGAGGTGGAGTGTCATGATGCAGAATCCTAAACCAATGTGAGAGACCTCTACATTTTGCATTAATAAGAAATGTTGAATGTGGAAGAATGGTGAGAAGTATGGTTCACACGACAGGCTTAGGGTTTTCAAACCATTGATTTAAAAAGTTCCAATTAGGTTGTTGAGGGTTATAGCAATTAAGAGCTCCATAGTCAAAAATCCATTTTAGACTCCACCTTTCATGTCCTAAATCCATATATATCTACCTAAAAACCTGCTAAGATGGTAAAAAAGGGTGAAATGATAGAAATAATTTACCATTTTTGGCAGTAAGTTCAGATCTTGAATGTCTCCACTCCACGGCGCAGCCATTGTGGGATAGTGGTCGGATAGGGCCTCCTCTATCACTATGGGTCGAAGCTGTGAGGTAATTTGTCTCTATCAAGTGAGGCTATCGAGGGCCACCTCTATCACTGTGGTTCAGATTTGTGAGGTTTCTTTGTCTCCATTGTCGTCGGGTCCTCCTCTATCGAATGACGTGGGTTCTATTTTTTTGTGGCCTCTATTGAATACGCGTGAGATATAATATGTTTTGTTTTTTTTTTTAGTTTTGTATTTTGTTTTTTGTTGTTTTGTTTTATTTTATATTTATGTTTTTTTATGTTTTGTTTTGTTTTTTGATTTTATGCTTTGTTATAACACAAATAATATATATTATATCACTACTAATTTATAACTGCTAACACCTATCCTATAACCTTAATAAAACCTAACCTTAATAACCCACATAACAATGACGATGACGATGATGATGATGACAATGATGATGACGATGAAGATGATGATAATGACTATGAAAATGACAATGTTGATTATGGTGATGACAATGACGACAATGACGACATTGAAAATGACTATGATGACAATGACGATGATGAGGAGGAGTAGGACAATGACAATGTTGATTATTGGTGGTGACAATGGTGATGATGATCATGACAATGATGAAAATTATCACGAAAATGACAATATTATGATGATCATGAAAATGGAAATGTTGATGATGTTGAAAATGATGATGATGACAATGATGATGACGATGATGATGATGACTGGGAAAATTATGATGAAGACAATGATGATGAAAATGATGATGATGATGATGATAATGATGACAATGATGATTACCATGACAACAATGAACAAGACAACAATGACCCTATAAAAATTAGTATTTGAAGTCATTAAAGGTGAACATTCTCTTATTACTTCATTGTTTTGATATATGATGATTGTTCCTTTTTATATGAAGAAAAACTAACCATTATTCCTTTTATCAATTCCGTGTATGATTGTGCCTAAGGGAACTAAAGGGATGCTAACCTAATACCTCCATGGTAAATCTATCAGTATCCAACCATTATTTTTGAAGCTACATTAAAACTTCAAGGAAGAGAGGGTTTTGTAAACCTTGGCTCTCCTATATTTGTCTTGAAAACCTAAGTTCAATCTAGGAGCATAAGTTAAAATATTGTGTTAAGCCAATTGAAGGACATTGGGAAAAAAAATTAAAATTAACACACTTTGATCATTAGGGAAACACATCAACCTATCAAAGTGAATGTTAGTTTGTATATTCAACAACAAATTTCAATGTTAGTCTTCTTGGAGTGATAGTTTGAACTTCATCATATGTTTAAAATCACATGTTTAGTGGATAAAGGGGCCTCCTTGTGTACTATGTCCTTGTTAACCCAGTTGAAACACATTGGATCCCCCACTCTCATTCCACCAATGAATGAGTTTCAATCCCTTGACAATAGATTTTATAACCCAACAAGTATTCATGTGCCTAATCTCCCAATTGATTTTGTTGGTAAACGTTTCTTGATTGATGTCTCAACCATGAATAGTATATCATATTACAATATCCTCCATGGACATGATTACATCTATGTCATCAATCCTATGGTATATTCACTCTTTCATGTCATGAAATTCCCTAATGTAGGAACCATTTTCACCATTGATTGGGTCAAATATTGTGATCCCTCACAATGTCCAACACCTAACATCCTCACCCATTCTATCACTCGCATTGATCCAATGAACTATGTAACCACTTCCATTACTTATGCCACATTAGATCATGTTTAGTGTGAGCCAATAGATCTAGAACCACCTCCTCACCACTTTGAATTGGAGGTTGGTTATGTTAACTCTCAAAAACGCACCGGCATTTTTGACGGAAATATGCCTAATCTTGTAGGGAAAAAATTTCTAGCTTCCCTAGCTCCAAATCCAAATCTGATTGCATCATCGGAAAGCTTATGATCTGTAGTTAAAAATCGACTATTTGAACGTGCGAAACAGATATTCCATGGCTGAGAAAATTAATTTTTACCAAAGGCATTTTTTGCTGGAAATTCTGACTTT
>JZKD02S1599280.1:278691-292543 GCA_000966675.3 Picea glauca | reverse complement strand
CTTCACTTCACCAACAGTCAACAAGAGAAAGAGATCATGAAATCTGGGATTGACCTCATTCTTGGGGATTATCCCACATATTTGACAACTGAATTTTGACTTGCTATTTTTAGATAATTTGATCCATGTTTTCAGGATCTGAAAATTGTTTGTAAAGGCTATAAAGCCTAGGAACTCAGTTTGATTAATGGTTCGATTCTGGATACAGTAATGCTCTTTGTACTTAGACTTCTCATTTGCTAATACAGATCACAGGTTGCTTTCCATTTTGGTGGCAGTTTTCCATACTTCTTCTTCACTGATATATTGTTGTCCAACCTTGAATAGTTGTTATCCTATTGTTTGGTTCATAACATTATTATCAGTCTCTTTAGTTGTTTATTAAGCCCTACTTTGCACTGGTTTATGAGCAATCTTTTCTTCATCCACTTAAAGCTATCTTACTGTTTAACCAATCTTGGAGAGCACTGCCTATTTGTTTATCACTTTGATGTCTGAATGCTATAAGTTGAATTGAGTTATCCCATTGATCCATCTTTACAAAATACAAAAACATTTATTTCTTAAGTTACCAAGCACCTTTGGTCTGCAACCACAAAGGGTTTCTTGGAGTGATAACAGGTTATATTTGTTCACCCTTGGAAGTATCTAATTTGGTTCACAAGTGTAAAAAAGAATCACAACCAATTGTATGGATTGCTTGGTGCAAGTAGAAGATGAAATGTGTACAAGTGATAATTCTTAAAGTATGGTTGTTTATTTTCCTTAACATTCAAATAAAAAAGATAAAGGAATATGAGTGAAACAAACCTTATGTGGTAGCTTCCTTGTGAACTAGTACTTGTTTGTAATACAAAGGGAGGTAGATCCACACATGTCTATTTTTCAAACACATGACGCGACATGAGAAACGTCAAGCATTTTCACCAATGCTTGCTAAAAATTTAAATAATCATTAGTGAAAAAACTAGTGACTATATATCTACCAAACAACTCGTCACTATCTTAAAAAATCAACAACCTAACAAGTTGTAGAAATGACACATACTCACACATCCAATCGAATCGGCGCAGAGGCCCTTTCCATTAACAACACTAAGCTATCGACATAAGGAGAGTAACTCTGTGATTTAAAGTGTAACTGGTAATGTAGGGCTTACCACTATTATAATCGAGCCAGTGATTATATACCAACCAACACGACTGCCATGCGACCAAATGGGCAAGCCCATCGACAATTACACAACCATCCAATAAAAAATCGAGTCGTAAAACAATAGGCCAGGTTGGTCTTCTTAAACAATTTCCAGAGTGGAGGTCCAAGGTTGTTCCATAGTCAACACGGGGAGAGTAGAGAATTAATATATATATTGTATATACATTAATATAGAACCTGAAAGAAAAATGAAGAAAGACTGACGAAAACTTAAAACTTGTGTCAACCAAATTGTGTACTTTGAAAGAAAATTAGGGTTTATGGTTTACATGATGAATTGATGATGGAGTAAAGTGGGCATGTCAGTGAAATTTGAGTCCAAAAACCCTCCCATATCATTAAGGCATGTGAATAGTCTATCCATGACAAATTTCAGTACATACAGAAACTATTTGAAAAACTTTCAACGTTGGCCTTGTTAGGGTTCTATGATATAGTCATTTGGTTTCCAGTTACCTATTGGGAATTTTTGCTCTGATCATTTTGAGAATGTCTTCATGATAAGAATCTCAAGAGTAATGGTTTAGTGATGTATCTTATGTGTCAAAGAGGTGTCCAGGCATATCCAAAGTTGTTGTGCGATGCTTTGAACTCTTGAATGTGAAAATGTCAAAAGTTAGCTTTCGGCGGCTAAAGGTCGATTTTCAATGTGTTATAAGTTGTCGAAAGTTCTCACTTTAGGAAACTAAAAAGGCAGGTGTGGGGTGTTCTTTGCTGTCAAAAAGTGCATAATTTTTCCAATGGTTAGCTTGTCCCATAAAACTCTCAAACCGCCATCGTTACACATGTCGTGATGATTCTAAATGTTGTCGAAATAGTGTACGAGGATCATTTGTCACAATATGAGGCGTTCTGTTATGATTTTAATTGTTTTTTTGAGAAATCATTGTTGGGCACTTTAATTGTCTAAATAAATAAATAATTAAGGTGTTCAATATAAATTGTCAAACCCAGGGAAGTTTTGTTATTGCAAGATAATTGTGCACAGTCTATGCTAGATTGATGAAAGAAAACACTAATCAAGTTGCAGTATTGAAAGAAATAGAGTTTTGAAAACTGAACACTAACACAAGTTGTTGGCACAACTAGAATTCTAATCTACTGTTGCAGAATGGGAATCACACTTGCACAATTGAAATCTAAATTGATGAGTGTATAAGAATCCTGGATTATCTATTTTATTCTAATTTTATGTTTTATTCTTCCAGAAGGGAATCATGTGCTTATTTCCAAAGGGAAATCTAATTTAATTGCAGGAAGGAAATTCACACTTCTAATAACTTTTACTTGAAAGGAGAGTTTTACCTAGTGTAGAAATACAATTCTCTAGCAGTATACAACACTTGACTTCTAATTCTCATGAGACACACCGATGTGAATTTGATAGGAAGGGACTGAACTGTAACAACAATTGTACTCTAAGAATTCTAAACAAATAAATCATTCAAATCAAAGTTGTTAATCTAAAACATCAAAATAGAGGGGAGTCTGTGAGGAAGGTGGGCCCTTTCCTTCTCACTGAATCCACTCGAAAATAGGCTATAGTAGGTTAAATAAACTCAATGCACTTCCTTATTAAAATAGCCAAAAATGTTCAATTACAAGTTGCTTCACTTTATTTCACAATTCCACAGCTAATCTTTGGTATCAATGATTACAAAAGCTATGCTATTTAAAGACAAATTCATTCAGTTCAAAACGGACTCGGAACAGCCTTGAGAATCCCAGATTCTCAAGATGTTCATAAGATACAAGAGATATGTCATATTCACAAAATCAGGAAAAAGAATCAGTGTGAGCCAAGATGTATAATAGCAGAGGATCACTCTTCAAGATTCGGCTTTCAGGATCGATGGCCATCTATTGCAATGAGTGTAACAACTTTTAGGATTCATGCGATCTATTGCGGTTGGTGTAATAGCTTCCAGGATTTGTGGCCGTATGTTGCAACAACTGTGATAGCTTCTAGGAAAGGTGCGTAGTTGTTGTAGTCATGTAAAAACATGTAGGAGTAGCTCACAGTTGTAACAATTGGTGTAACAACAACGATCTTTCTTCAAGTCTTGGTTGTCTTACACATTTTGATCATTAGTTGCACATTTATGGGTAAAATATGAGAAATACTACCAATCAAATGTGTTAAGTAAATAATAATATCAAAGCAAGATCAATGATTCATACCTTGGGAAAAAGGGTCTTAGCAAGCATTAAAGTAGGCATTTATCATAGAAATGATAAGGTTGAAAGGGCAAAAGATGTAGTGCAAAAGGGACATTTTTGGGTCCTAACATGCCCCCCAACTGAAGACATTGCATGTCCTCGTGAAAAACATTTTCAAGCCTTACACTAAATCTGAGTTAGGGAGGTGACTCCTCCCATGCAAACTTCTAAGACAAATCGCTAAGTACCAGTATGGAAAACTATGTGTACCCCCCAATATCTATTATCTCAAAAAAAATTGCCCTTCTTGCCTTGTCTTCTAAAACAAAATTATTTTAAGTGTGTAATAGAGGTTCTTGTGTTTGAGTTGTTGGTGAACCAACAACTACTCTATTATGTTGAGATCTCCTCTGCCTTACTAGTTCTTGTGGAGAAGTAAGGTCATATTATGTCTTGACTAAGAGATTGAGTGGCTCTTCAGGCTGACCAGTGACTGGTACTTTCACTACTTTATACCCTGCCTGAAAATAAATATTACCACATTCAAAGCACATGAGCTCTCTATTTTGGTCCATAACAGCGTTTGTGAGTGATAATATGTCCAAGGCTATCCCCTCTCGATTCTTCTGATGAGCAACCTGCAATTCTTCCTTTAAGGAAGCCAACTCTGCTTTGAGGCTATCATTTTCTTTTAATAGTTCAGTAATCCTGGAATTTTTTGTATCCTTGATCTTATTCTCAATTTGAGAAAAACGCTGAGCAAGTGGCACATCCTCACTATTTTGTGTAACTGGTTCTGGTGTGGTAGATACACCCATGACTTGTTCCTTTGGAATAGCTGATTCTAGCCTAAATAGTTCTTGTGGAATAGTATTTCTCTGGGTAGCTGGTTCTTGTGTAACATCTAAGTTTGGGATGGTTGTATCTTGTGGAACAGTGTCGTCGTGGGAAACTGGTTCTTGTGTAACAACCATGTTATTTGAGGGGACTGGTTCTTGTGTGGAAGTCTCTTTAACAATGGAGGATAATGGATGAAGAATAGGTATTGCATGTTCCATATCTTTCCAGCCAACTAATTCTTTAATAGACCTCACTGACCAAGTTCTCCTCCTAGGTAAGGTAGAGACAAAAACATGGTCTTTCTTTTTTGTTTCTTTAGGATAAGGAGGGTGTTCTTCAACAATCTCACAAGGAGGGTGTTCTTCAACAATCATACAAGGAGGAAATTATGGGATGTTGGGGTATGATATAATATGCACTTCATCACTCATCAAATGATGAACAAAATCATTAAGTAGAGCCGATGATTCTATTGTAACTTGTGTACATTCCTCTTGTAATGATAAAATGGTTTCTTGAAATTCCTTGCACAAGGTGAAACCTGGAATACGTACCTCCATAAATTATGGTAAGGTCTGAGTATGAGAAAAATCAAGACACTCTGTGGCAGCATCTAGTACAACCCTGTTGATGCCTCTCTTAGATTTTCTTGTAGGCTGGCGTTTTCTTTTCTAAGATGATTCAGTAGCAGTGATAGTAGGGGTTTGAACTGTTGTTGCAACACAAGGAGGGTTTCTTCTGTCGATATTCCTATGAGATTCTCGTCTAGATTGACATTTGGTGTTCTGAATTGAGTCATTGTAAGATACGGTAGGTGTTGGAACTGTTGTTACCGCAACAAAAGGGTTTTGAGTTGTTGTTGGTGCCACAGGAGAAGAAGTTGAGGTACTTTCAATTACAGTGGTAGCTGGAACTATTGTTGCAGTGGATCACTCTGACCTATTTCTTGTCCTGGGTACTGTAAAGGAAGAAGGAAGGGTTTTCCTTTTCTTAGATTTAAAGGACAGAGGGAGTTCTTGAACAAATGTTGTTGCAGCAGAGGGTTGTAGCTCATGACTTGGTCCAGGGATTGTGCTTTCAACTGCTAGCTCAACCACAACTGAAGGCATAAGGTTTAACTGTTCTGGTTCAATACTATCGAGGAATTTTTGAGCGGTGTGAGATGTGCTTTTGATTTTTCATTTGGTATTCGGAGTTGACTTATGGGCAGTTATAGTCGGGGTTTTAACTGTTGATGCAGTCGAGGGAACATGGTTTGACTATTCTGGGTCAGCTATAATAGCAAGCACAGGAACTGGTTGTTCGGGGTTGACTATTATAGCAGGCACATGAGTTGGAACAAGAACTTCAAGTAATGGGTCATTAGGGATTCCCATTCCTCTATGAATCAATAACCCTATGAGTCTGTGATTGGTAAGACAATTCATGGGGTGCTTGGATTTCCTGAAAAAGTGAGCCATATTATGCAAGCAATGAAGAAGGTAATAGGGAATGTTTATTAGCTTATGATGTCTCAAATGTGACAATAGAACAAAATCCGAAAAATAAACAACTTGATATCTCCCTTTGCATGTAATGTACCTTTTGATGAATTCTGATACCTTCCCCCATGGATCTGGTAAGGAACTAACATTTTCACCTCGGCCTTTCCTTTGTACTCGCTCATTTCCCATGAGAAAACCCTTATGTGCGTCAGGAAGATGTGATTTTCTGTTAAACCATTTTTGTCTTGTGGTTGGCAACCCTGTCACAACGACCATTATTTTTAGGTAAATTAACCAATGGTGAAACCCACTCACTGTCTGATATAGGGTAGATGAATCTAGCATTGAGAAGTTTATGGAGTTCTTCCTTAACAATTTCTTTAAGATTAGGGTTCATTCTCCTTTGGGGTTGGAAAATGGGTTGGCATTCTTCCTTGATGTATATATGATGGGTGCATAGCTCAAAGGAAATTCCTTTCATATCCATGTAATCCCAGGCAAATGCTTCCTTATATTCAATCAGTAACATCATCAATCGGTGAGTTTCAGTAGAAGATAAATCAGGACTGATGTTTAGGGATTTTCCAGGTTCGATTTCTACAACGATACTCTTTGAACTGACTTTAGGAAATAATTCATTTGTTTCAGTAAGGGTTGTTTTGGCATTTTTTTTTACAACATTTTATGTTTCAACGTTTGTTGTTACAACATTTTTTGTTACAATTGAGTTAAATTGATTTACAACAATTTCAGAGAACAATTATGGGCTCATTCCTTCCTGAGGAATAGGGTCAAAGATTCTACTCAATAGGTGGTGCATGTTCTATGTAAAAAAAGAGGGGTCATAGATAAATCAATTGATTAACTCATCCTATGTCTTGTCTTTGAAACTTAGGGATTTTCCTATGGTTAACATAGGTAGAGCGCTTTCATCCTCCATAAAGAATTTTTGGGTTCCACACTGGGTGTAGCACGAGGATAAAGGGTAAGTTTCTTGGTGTCATAACCATCAAAAATGGTCATTGAACCAGATCTACAGCCAATGAAAGCATCAGATGTATCTAACCAAGGTCTTACTAGAATTATAGGGTGGCCTCCCAGATGGGTTTTGGGTTGCAATATGACAAAATCAGCAGGATACTCCCATGAGTCAACTGAAATAACTAGATCATCAATTACTCCTTATGGTCAGATGGTAGAACGATCAGCTAATTCTAAAATAGTAGGAGTAGTTAAAAATTGTGTTCTGAGTTGCAACAATTGTGTATCCTCTATTGGCATAATGTTAATTGGTACCCCTAAATCAACTAACACATGGGGAATACATGTTTGTCTAATTTTGACAGTGACTGTAGGGTTTCCTGGGTTGCCATATTTAATAGGTGGGGGTTTTCCTAACATCAGTTCAGACAATTATCCCACTACGTGTACTGTGAGGGGGTCCCTAGGTTTCTTTCTAGGTCGTTTGATACAGAGGTCTCTCACAGTCTTCACATAAATAGGGACATCACTAATCGTTTGCAATAGTGGAATGTTAACATGCAAATTCTGCAATTCTCCTAAGAGATTGAAGGATGGTAATTCCACAGTTTTGGTAATTTCTAGTCTTTCAGGGAATGGGGGGTCTACTAATTCTATAATAGGTTGGTCAATTTATTTTGTATCAGAAGATGGTTTTTTCCTCGATTCCTTGTATGATTCTGAAGATGGAGCATCTTCAATTATTGGCTCGATTATTCTCCTTGATCTCAATTTTATCTCATCACAAGGCATAGGAATAATAGATAGAGTTGGCACATTGTGTATATCAATATTTTGAATGGCCTTATTATTTGGATTTGGGTTAGGTTGCATAGGCATCTGAGGTCGCAAGGGAGGATTTTTTTGTGGGGCATTGGGAGGTAACTGCAGCTGTTGTTGCTGGTACTGAGGTTGGAATTGTTGTTGATAGGGATTCAGTTGGTGATGGTTTTGATAAATAGGTTGTTGTTGAGGGCCTCTCCAATATGGGTTCCATTTCCCATGGCGATTTTGTTGTTGGGGCACAGTTAACCATGCATTAGGATCTTGATAAGGAGGTGGCATCTGATTCAGAGTGGGGGCATTCATCTATACATATTGAAGTTGATTGTTCATATTATTCCAATAATTAAGTGCTACAGGAGAGAATTGAGAGTTTGTACCTTAACCTCATGGATGACATTGTCTTCTCTATGTAATTAGATAGGCAACCTCTGCTTCCTCATTAGTCACCTTCATTGATTATTTTACACCTGGTAAGGAGGGACATTTTTCAGTGGGATGATCCAATTCACAAATAAGACATACATGAACATTGGTTAGTGGGCACTCCCTTTTTGGATGTTTGTCTCTGCACTTCGAAGAGAAAATGGACAATGCCTTTTCTTCTTCTGCTTGTTTCTATTTAATCGACAGAGTATCAATTTGTGAAGCAAAAGAGTTAATCATCTATGTTTTGAAATCTTCTAACAGATTACCTATTTCTTCTCTTGTTTCCCCTCCATTGGTTGATTCTATACCCTTGAAAAAGTGGTATCCTTGGTAGCTTACTTATTCCTTGTAGATCCTCGAGAGCATATCTTACAAATATTTACAATGTCATCATAGGATTCCTTAGATATATCTCCCTTGCGCAGCATATTTAGCATATCTAAACAATCATCTCTAACTCCTTTTAGAAAAATAGTTTTTAGAATGTCTTTACTCACATCTGGATGTCCAGACCTTTGTAGATTATACCAGAGTCACTCCACAAAATCTTCAAGGGTCTCGTCCTCCTTATGAGACATTTTAAACAATTCCTCTTTTCGCTCCCTTGTTCGATAGTAGTATTGGTACTTGTTCAGGAAAATCTGCTTCATTTGTCCCCATGTTGAAATATTCTCTCCTCCAAGGCTCATGAACCATCTTAACGCATTACCCTTCAATGTAGCTGGAAACAATTTAAGATTCTACGCAGTGGTAGTGTATTCATAGCTTCTACACAAAATATCAAATTCAAACATAAACTCATCTGGATCCTCTATAGATAATCCATGAAAATTTGGCAGAGTTGAGAGAGGTATGTTTTTCATAGGAGCCATCCCTTGAGTGGGAATATCAGAAATAGGAAAGACTGGGCTAGAGATTTTATTTTCATCATTTTCCTAATCTTCATTGTTTGGTGGATTCTCACGGTGGAACTCTTCTTCATTGTCCCCTTGATTTTCTATATGTTCTCTTTCTCTCCACTCAATATGGACAACATCCCACTCTTCTTTAGTGATTAACTATTCATTGATCTGATAAACCGCTTCTTCTGGATTTTCCCTGTTCTGATCTACACTTCCTTGATCTTCAATATTCTCCAGTGTTTCTTGTTGATTTGTTGGTGAAAAATCTTCATCTTCAGCCCCTGATAAAAACGATGTCTCAAAATGGGGTAATTCTGATGACTGAGGAATATGTGTTCTTGGAGGATTTGAAGGTTGAAAGATAGATCCTAAAGAAGAATCTGCTCTAGCTATAATCTCATCAACAAAGGTTGGCCTTCCCAATGCAGGGTTCCTTCCTTCACGTCCTATGGTATCTATAGAGTTAGTATTTTTAGGGATACGTCCTCTTATTCTTTGATTCATGCAGACTAATCATTACTAAGAAAAGAAAACTAATGTTCTTACAAGAATCTCTAATTATCTTTCCCGACAACGGCGCCAAAATGTTGGGCACTTTGATTGTCTAAATAAATAGATAATTAAGGTATTCAATATAAATTTTCAAACCTAGGGAATTTTTGTTATTGCAAGATAATTGTGCACAATTTATTCTATATTGATGAAATCAAACACTAATCAAGTTGCAGTATTGAAAGATACTGATTTTTGAAAACTGAAGACTAACACAAGTTGTTGACACAGCTAGAGTTATAATCTACTGTTGCAGAATGGGAATCACACTTGCACAATTGAAATATAAATTGATGAGTGTATAAGAATCCTGGATTATCTGTTTTATTCTAATTTTATGTTTTGTTCTTGTAGAAGGGAATATTGTGCTTATTGTCGAAGGGAAATATACTTTCATTGCAGGAAGGAAATTCACACTTCTAATTACTTTTACTTGAAAGAAGAGTTTTACCTAGTGCAAAAATACAATTCTCCAGCAGTATACAACACTTGAATTCTAATTCTCATGAGACACACTGATGCACATTTGATAGGAAGGGACTGAACTGTAATAACAATTGTACTCTAAGAATTCTAAACAAATAAATCATTCAAATCAAAGAAGTTAATCTAAAACATCAAAACATCAAAACAGAGGGGAGTCTGTGAGGAAGGTGGTCCCTTTCCTTCTCATTGAATCCACTTGAAAATAAGCTACAGTAGGTTAAAGAAACTAAATGCACTTCTTTATTAAAATCTCCAAAAATGTTCAATTACAAGTTGCTTCACTTTACTTCACAATTCCACAGATAATCTTCGGTATCAATGATTACAAAAGCTCTGTTATTTAAAGATAGAGTCATTCAATTCAAAATGGACTCAGAACAGCCTTGAGAATCCAAGATTCTCAAGATGTTCGTAAGATACAATAGATCTGTCATATTCGCGAAATCAGGAAAAAGAATCAGCGTGAGCCAAGACGTATAACAACAAAGGATCAAGCTTCAGGATTTCTCTTTCGGGATTGGTGTCCATCTGTTGCAATGAGTGTAACAGATTTTAGGATTGGTATGCATCTATTACATTTGGTGTAAGAGCTTCCAGGATTTGTGGTCGTCTATTGCAGCAAGTGTGACAACTTCCAAGAAAGGTGCACGGTTGTTGTAGTCATGTAACAACATGCAGGACTAGCGCACAGCTGTAACAATTGGTGTAACAACAACGATCTTTCTTCAAGTCTTGGTTGTCTTACACATTTTGATCATTAGTTGCACATTTATGGGTAAAATGTGAGAAATATTACCAATCAAACATGTTAATTAAATAAGAATATCAAAGCAAGATCAATGATTCATACCTTGGGAAAAAGGGTCTTAGCAAGAATTAAAGTAGGCATTTAGCATAGAAATGATAAGGTTGAAAGGGAAAAAGATATAGTGAAAAGGGGACATTTCTAGGTCCTAACAATCATTAAACCCTAAGCTATCAGATCTGAAATCCTTACTGTCATTTCGAGAATATTCCATCATCGAAAATCATTTGTCATTATCAAATCCACCCACCAAACCATATGGTGTTCTTTGTTTTGAATGAGCATTATAGTTTCTAGTCTGCAAAATTGTTCATTTCAAAGGTTTCCATTCAAACCACTAGTCTACCTCACACAATTTTCCTCCATTTGACTTCCATTTCACCCTACATCAGCGTTGATCTTCCACTCTAGCCCGATTTTGTTGTTTGCAGGTATTAATGTTTGTTGTAGATGGCCAGTGGAGGAAATTTGCTCAGGAAGGAGATGAATGATGTCTTATATCTGGAATCTCATCCTGAGATTTTCCAGATGTTTAAAGTAGTAGGTTGTTACAGGTATTGTGAGAAATTGCAAGGGTATCACCAAGGTGTTGCTGAATCCTTTACTCAAATCTTTGATGGAGAAAAAGTTATCTTGGGACCAATGGTAATGAAAATTGATGAGGCGAGTGTTGTGGCAGCAATAGAGATGCCTAGGCAAGGTGAGAGATGGTTTAAAACAATTGTCACTAAAGATATTGAGTTCAGGTCTTACCTTAAGCCTGATTTTCAAAGCATTATTTGGCAGAAGGATGTTCCCAGGTCTTACCTGGAGGAGAAATGGAATCATTTGCTTAAGGAAATTCAAGTGTACATCACTTGTGAGGGTAGATATGGTAGAGTCATGCTATATCACTTCAAACTGATGAATCATTTTATAGGCAAGTGTCCTCTCAATCTACCCCATTACCTTCACATGATCTTGACTAAGATGTTGCACCAAGTTCAAGATAAGCCTGATAAGGTGCATGGTAGGATTTTCCATCAAACCTCATAAATCTTATAGTGATGGAGGAACCCCAAAGAAGAGAGAAGACATGAGATTATCTCCTATTCTGGGGAGAATTTTGGCAAGAGATCCATCCCAAGGAAAAGAATACACCTACAAAGAATCCCTCTACACCCATGAATAATAAGAGGAAGAGAAGGGCTCTGTCACTAGTTCAGATAGAACAACCAACCCCTTCACCTAGGTCTAAGAAGGAAAAAAAAAAAAACTTGAGTTTGATCAGGGACTAGAGGGCCAGAGCAGTGTTGTTGAGAAAAATGTTTTAAGTTTTCCATACTCAGATTCTAAATCTGAAACACCCATGGAGGAGAGAGAGGAAACTAAAGTTGAAGCTCCAGCCTTGGAGGTACCTGAGACATCAACTAAAAAGAAGATCATTAAAGCATCCAAAATTCAGAAACTGAAAGAGGAAGTAATCAATCTTAAGTTGTTAGAAAGAGTCATCAAATCTCAGAAATAGACTATGAAAAGGACATTTGATGAGGTAAGAGACTCATTTTAAAGGTTAGCTAAAATGCATGTAAAGGAGTAGAAGAAGAATAAGAAATTTCTCAAGGAGAATCATAAGATGCATAAAATGGTTAGATGTTTAAGGATAAATCTAATGCTTAAAGATCCTAAACCAAAAACACATCCTGATCTAGAATCTCTAGCAAAGGTTGTTGTGAACCTCAACAAAGATCTTGAAGGGTAGACAGATCGAAGAAATTCCATTTTCTGCAATTTTGAAAATGACTTCAAAGACCTGCAGTTTCGACAACTTAACCAAATTTGAAAAAGTGTTGTTAGTTGTCGAATCCTGGGATTTTCGGTAGCTTATCCTACTCGGTTTTAGGCACGTAAGCTACAAAAGTGCAGACACAAGAAAAACGTTATTCTTTTTGCCTAGATCAAATATTTTTGTTGTCAAATGACTCAAGGAATGTTTCAAATGAATTATAACTTTAAAATGGATAAAGATCATCCTCTTTTTTAGGGTTTAGTGGAAAATACAAAGGATAAAAGGTTCAAAATTTATCCTATTTTTGGTTGAAGATTTTCCCAGGTGCCAGAAAAGGATCTTGAGTTTCCTTGTCATCACCCAGAAGACTATTGAAGATGTCGAAGATTGTTGAGGACTACCAGATTAGGATAAGGGCTTGACCCCTTAAGATAGGACTTGATCCTACTTTTGTGAAATTGTTTTGATTATGTACTATTTTTAGTATTTCATATCCTCTCTGATAGGATCTTAGATTTTAATGTAAAGGATATAAATCCTATTCTTTCAAACAACGATGGGTTAGACTGACAAGGAAGGATGGCATGGAAATGTCCCCATCCACTATAAAAATGTTTCAAAGACTGTAAGTGATTGTTATGGATGAATACAAAAGCATTATATTTCCAGATTCTTGTGTCGTGTTTAAGTTGTGAAGTTTTTCCCTGATGTAACTTGTTATTTTCCTGTTTCACATGATTTTTCTTTCTGTATTGTTTATGAGAAGATAATGTGCAGGATTTGTTCTTAACACCCTGTTCTGGCTCAAAACAATATTTATGTTTTCTTCCAAGTTTGAAATGTAGAATTCAGATAAGATCTTCTCTGCATTTGAAATGAACTTCGATCTATTCTTCTTTTCCCATTTTATAAGCTCAAAGGATCCACTGACATGATTACCCTACCTGGTTACATTTTATCTCAGTTATTAATTCATATATCATCTTAACCTCTTGACTCCATTTTTGCCCAATGGCACTTTTCTATTGTCTCAACCAAAAAACTCTAAACACAAACCTCGTACCCTTATAACTAGCCTAACATCATGTACAAACAAAGATAAATATGATAGAGAGATCCCTCTTTGAGTCTTTGATGGATAGGTCCTAGACTCAAAGTGGTTTTGTGGTTACCCCTGTCAATTTCCTACCCAGCCTGGGAAATTACAGGGTGATAACAGCCATTCACAGGTCATTGTTGCTGGTGTCTAGTCCTCGTACAATTTATGTTCCTTGTTACTTGTTCTTTGTTCCTCATTTCTCATTCCTTGTCCCTTGTTCCTTATTCCTTGAACATGGTGTAGTCCCCAAGATCCATTATTTTTGTACAAAACATACTGATGGCATAAAATGTCCCACACAAAGACCA
>JZKD02S1599280.1:240063-259227 GCA_000966675.3 Picea glauca | reverse complement strand
TGAATGCAAACAATCATGTATTATCGAATACTTTCTAAATGTCTTCTTCAAAAGTCCAATACTCTAGAATCTTGATTTTCAATGATGTTTCAAAAGTAAAACAAAGATCTTGAAATAAAACATATAGTTCACTTTCCAAGAAGAACTCTAATGGATGAGAACAGAAAACCAAGATATAAAAATCCAATCAAATAACCCAATCCAAAACTTTCAATATAAGAAAAAACAAAAACAAACCAAAAGAGCTTCTCAATGCAAATGAAAATCATCCTTTTGAACCAACAAGTACAAGAGAAATCTCAAAATCTTAACTTCCAATCAATCACTGATTCTTAACCAACATAACACATTTAATTCCAGTAATCAGAGAGAAGAAAAATGCCAAAAAGGGTCAAGAGATGAAAGTCAAGCAATCAACGCAAGAACAAGCCTAGAAACCCTAGATCAAGTCCAACAAACAAAAACAAGCAAAAAGAGGCAAGCCAGTAATCTAAAGAGTCAAAAAGACTTAAATCACCCTTACTGAGCTATTGCAAAAGTCAAAACTTGATTCCAAAAAAATTTCAAAATCTGCCCGCAGGCAAGCCTTGGACACAGTGCGAGAATGTGAACTTCTCGCAGGCTACTTCAATGCAGAATGTGGATAGTTCGCACTGGAAGATATAAGCAGGATGCATACTATAAAGATTCTCGCAGGCTGCTAATGGGCACAGTGCAGGAATCCCTGAAAGTATTAAAAATTTTGAAAAATCAAGCAAAGATCAAACTGGCTTTTAGACCCAGAAGGTCACTCAGGGTATCCTGAGGACTCAGAGATTTACAAATCAGGAGATCAAGGTAACCAAAGAAAATGGCCACAGAAAATCCAAAAAAACAAAAAGACAAAAGGGATAGTTCCCCAGTGGATTCGCCAATTTTGTTAATGGATAAATTCGTGAGTGCGGACACAGACCAATCTCCCTAGATCCACCTATATCTAGAACAAAACGAGACAGAATACTACTCTTTCCCTAGATCTAGATTATTGAATGAACTAAGAGAAATGGATAGTGTACATACCTTATGAACACTCTCCTTAAGTCTTTTTTGTTCCTTGCTCCGCTTCAATGCTCTTGTGCTGTCCAATCACAACAGTACAAACCAATCGAAGTACAAGCAAATTAATGTATTCAATACCTAGTCTATACATGTGATCAAAAAATCATGTAATAATATGACATCATCATTATGGGAAAGGGACATATTCATGTATTGAATTAACTGAAAGAGAAATATACAACCTGAGCCTTGATGTCGTAGATCTCCTTTCAATGGCTCCTAGATCTGACACACACACTTGCTCATGCATGAAGAAAGTCAACTACATAAGATGCTTTTGCTATTGTCCTTTGCTGTTGTAGCTTCAGTCCTCCATACAGTCTTGCCCTGATTCTCCAATCAATCTCTTACTAGCTTGCTTCTAATCTTTCTTGTTTGTTCCTGTTAACCCTTTCCATGAGCAATCTCTTCAATATATAGTAGAGGATAACTTAGTTACTTGGATAGAGAATGATCCCAAGATATCTGGAAAGTCAGTATTTTTCCAACCATTCAAAAGCCAACTCATCCTTCTAGAAGATTGTTTCTAGAATGATCGAGAACTCATCCATTTTCCTTCTTTAAAAACATGTCTGCACCCTGGCTTCAAGTACAGTGCGAGAAGTTCGCAGTCAAGTTGAAGGCAGCCTGCGGGAATTAAGGATTCCCGCAGGTGAGTATATATGCAGCCTGCGAACTATCTTTTAAACTATGCCTTCTGGAAACTGACAAGTGTAACCTTCCTCATGAAGATGTCCTTAATAAAGAGTTTGATTTCCTATTATCATGACACTGTCATGACATCATCCCGATGACCAAAAATGTGGATAACAACATACTCATTTGATTCACCATCTTACATCACTTTTTTATTCCAGTTTCGTGTCGATGATGGGGGATACATCAAGGCCCTCCTTCAATGAGTATTTTCTTGTCGACTTCAAAACATCAGCTGGGAATTAGACTTATAAACCAATTAGTACCTTGGGACCTGCATGCCTCAATGGCAGGCCTCCTTGCCTCCAACGATAGGTTTACATCATTGACCTCTGATCAGATGATTTCATGAATGTTCAAACTCAACTCATTTATTCACATTCCATGGAATGTACTAGGGTACCATGAGATTCATTAACATCATTGGTGATTTCCCTCACACGTGTTAACGATTTACCTCAATGGTTGATAATCAAGTGGTTTCTACCGTGTTCGACATCAAAACATCTATTCGCATGGATAGATTCATACCACATCAAGATTGGGATGAGGACCCTGGGTTGAGTGTTCACTCTGTTAATTTCTTTTCCCATGATGTGAAGGAGATAATTTGAGCATGTTGATAATTAGATTGTCACATAGATCCACATTGTATCGGTATGTGGCTATGTTTATCACATCGTAGCTCCACTGTGTATTTTTCACGGCTACGATCAGTTCATGTCATGGAGGTATGGATCCGCTTTGTATCTTTGTTGGCCATATCCTTAGTCAATATTTTTCATGGATCCACAATGTATTGGTCGACGACCATTCTTTGAGTCATCTCGTATTCCGAGCAAAGGTATGCCTGCCTCGGAAATGGAACATATATTAATAATGTTTGATGGTTATTTTCATCTTCTTCCAGGTTTTCCAACTCCACGCCCTTGAATCGAATAATTGTAAAGTGTTTTGACCATTAGTTTCTCTTATGACCTCACACTTTAGGGGGCATATTGTTACACATCAAATTTCCACACCTAGGTACCTCTCCCTAAGTGTCGCAAGTGTTGTAAAAGTTTCACATGCACCTTGATAAATGTCACATACACCTTGACACTATGAAATAACATATGTCATAATCCTTAGTCAATGTGGAGGAGAAATATATTTTATGAAGGTCAAAATACTATGTGCACATGAATTAATTATTAATATTCATGAAAAGGAAATTAATTTAGTGTGAGAATCCACCTAACATTTGGTTTCCTAATTTTTATGGGAGGTTGAGAATCTCATGGATGGTTGTGTTATCACTCCAGGAAACTCTCCTAGGCTGTAAGTCAGAGATGCATGGTTCTTAATCTTTTTGGAAACTATTTTATCAATAATAGGTGTGGGTTTGGATCAAGATGAATATCTTAACCTATGGATTGTATTCTCAAGACAGTCTTAACTATATTCATGCAACACAAGGCCTTCGAGAGCTATTGTCAGATAGGTTTGTATAACAAATGGATAAGAAAACTAATCAGTTAACCAAAACATACATAAACCATATATATGATGGGTCAACAAACTAGCCAAAGATTCTTATGATTCTTGCTTAACAATCAAAAGTAAGATGACAGTTACCATAGGATCATTAAACAAAGACAAAAGAACTAATTCCACTCATAAACATAGACAAAGATGAAAGAAGGTCTGACAGTAACAAATGAAAGAATCTTCCAGGCTAATATATTAAAGAAAGGGTCTTTCATACAAAACAGTAGAATATAGAACTCAAAATTGAACCCATAGTTCATCTTCTATCTTTAGCTTTATAGCTTTACAATGCAGTTTTGAAATCCTAAAAGCATGGATCAGATATGCTAAAGATAGAAAGTCAAAATTTAGTTTGCAAGAGAAAAGGGATGGTCCTAAAAATGAGGTCAAATCCACATTCCATGGTCTTCAAATCTTGTAGAGTCCCTGTGCAGTGCAGCATAGCCTTCCAAGGCTTATTGATGACTCTTCCAAGAGATAAAACCCGAATTTGCTGAGGTGTGCAAAAACCCTGATTTTCTGCCTTTGAAAAAGGTACCAAAAATGATTGAAACACCTCTTGTTTCCCTTATCCATCAAAAATAGCTATTGGATCTGGCTTGCTAATTCGACAAATGTCCATTCGAAGAGGTTTCAAACCATTACAACTCAAAAAATCTCGATCTAGGCAAAAATTCAGTCAGTCTGGCAGTGGCAGGCTTTCGGTGGTTAACACTGGAAAAACTAGGTTATTTAACTACCAAAAGCTTTTCTTTCGGTGGTTAATGAAGGCGAAATTCAGGGCTAGTTAACCACTAAAAGTACAGGTTTTCCAGAAATAAATTTCCTTGGGAAAAATCAATTTTTCTAGTCGTGGAAAGGTTTTTTCACATGCTCAAATAGTCTATTGACAACTAGACATCCTAAGCTTTCCAACGGTACTTTCAGATATGAATTTGGAGCTCAGGAAGGCAGTCAAAGGTTCCCTGCAAGATTAGGCATCATTCTTCAAAAAATTTCTAGTTCGTTTGATCGCTAACATCTGGATCCAAGTGGGATGGAGACCTCCCTGTGAGGTCTTCAAGAACCTGGCAGACCTTGTGCCTTTAGTATTGGGCATGGAGTCATTCAGCTTAATGTATCATCTGGCTATTCTCCAAAGTTTGTTGTCATCTTTCACAATCTTCTTTATCTGTAACATGTCTGCTTCAAACTCCCCTGGAAATGTTGTTTGCACATCGACATGGCATCTGTTGTGACAATATCTTCATTGAGAAGAGAGGTGTTGGACATAGGCAAGATGGTTAGATCTGTAACCATGATTTGGAAATTCGAGAATAAATCCAACCTTGAAATGAGAGCATTGCAGGTAGCATGAGGTGTTTGACTTTTCATTTTCCAGCAGCTTCAGATACAAAACATTTTTCTTGAGATGCCTTTAGAAAAAATTTGTAATAACAATAGATCATCTAAAAAAATCCTTTGAAACATCCTCTAGACATAATGCACCAAGAAAAGAAATAAAACCCTGGTGTGTTTCAATCAAACACTTCGCCCTGCTCAGTTTCTTTAAAGAGCATCATTGTACCTCGTGAACCCATATCCATACAGGACTAATGAAATTTCCTATGTGCTATCTGAACAAGGTGAAGTCCAGCATGAATCGAAGACAACAATCATTGACCCAAGATATGTAACTCTCACCCCAAGCCACCACAACATGATCTTCCATACTCCATACCTGGACGATATCATCTTCACCTCCAGGATCTTGTAATTGTTGCCTCAATGATACTGAATATGCATTTACAAAGTTCAGGCCAATCAAAAGGTCGTGGCCTACTGTTGCTATAAAAATTTCCAAGGACATATGCAAAATCAAGAAACTTTGCTTCCTGAAAAACAACAAAACACTCAACAAGATTTTAACATTAATAAAAAAGGGGTTTCTAAGAACAAGCCCTCTAATATGGAAGTCTTTGTTGTTTAACGTCTTCGGCTCCTGATGTTATGATATCACTACAATCTGAAGAAATTCTTGCTCCTCGTGGAACCCTTTGCATACGATCCCATGCTTGATTCGTGGCTTTGCACTCCTCCTCATCTGTCAGCTCTAAATCACTTGTTTAACAAACCATACCAGCAGATAACAAATTCTAAATCCTGGATACCCGTTCGTCTCTCTGATCAGTGCTTGCATGACTTTAACCTAGAGCTGGAGCACTTTATGATTTCCATATAATCCTGGATTTTTTGGAATTCAAAATAGTAAAAGTTTTATGAGAATACTAATCTGCATTTTCTCTGCAAGATCGATACCTATAAAACAATAATATGTCAATGCAATCTCTACTTGGCCATATCACATGCCAAATAAAAGGTTTGTTAGGCAATCTGCAAATTTAAAAAAAAATTGACACCTTTGTTTTCTTTCCCTCTATAATTGTGTTTGTGTATAAATAGTTGGTGAGACAGAGGAGCTTCGTTCGTCATTGGCCTTAGCTGCTAAAAATACGTCATAGAAGGAGCCTGAGATGAAGGTGGAGTTTGTTGTTTCCCTGGACGTGGATCTTCATTGGACAGTTGTGTTTCTCCATTGGACAGCTGCACGCACATTCTCTGCTTGCAAATCGGGTGTTTCTAGCAACTGGCTATTTTCATTCATATATCAAATCCCCCATGCATCAGATGCTTTAACTCTTCCTTTATTTTATTTTTTTCTCTTAACCAACACCATTCTCATGGTAGTCCCGTATGAAAATGTTTTTTATGATTTCAGTTTCTATATCACTCTGCGACCAAGGAGAAAAGGCATTCTCTCTATGAAAATCCTCTGCCAATAGCTTTCATACGAGTCACTCCTCCGAATTCTATCTCACAGGAAGATAAGTTCTCTTCTCAGTTTGTTTAAATGGATTTAAATGATAATAACCCGGAAGAGTTTGTTGACATTGTGATGCAATAATTTCCTTATGACCCATTAGACTATCGTCGGCAAAAGATCCTATTATGTACAAGCGTAGAACATTGGAAATGATTTGGTACACCAAACGGGATGCCATTAATCCATACACCTACCATCCCTTCTACATATTCAATGTCATCTTGTAGACAGAGCTGAAGCAACAGATGTACGAATACATTCTCAACAACAGCATAACCCTAAGTTTAGGGCTTGAGGTCATTGCCAACTACACTAAAATATTGAACAGACAGATATGAAACATCTGCTCGATGAATTGGTTTTCGTTGTAAAACAATGTTTGTGCCTTTTGAAGAAGAAGAAAAGGCACAAATAGAAACAAAAATAGAAAGCCTGATGATGAGGAATTAGAGCATTGGAAAGCCCATGGTATGGTTGACAACTGCATCAATTAACTTCTTAGAAACAAGGGGTTTCCCATCTATTATTTGATTGAACTCGCTCTCTCTTTATTATCTAAATGGGAGTAACAGTATCCATTTCCCATATCCAGGAGCCGCATGATGCAATTACAGCTAGCAACCACAAAGATGATGCCATGATCTCTAGATCTAACAGTAGTATCGGAAGCCATGAAGAGGACAATGGAGAGAATGGTCCAGATCCAGCCATTAAAAGTGAAAAGGGAGTCTCTTTGCCTAATGCATGTGCAGCTGCTATGGCATTCATTGATAATTAATGCTTGACTTGTAGTTTTCTCTACTTATTTAAGAAAACTGAAAGTAATTTTCCTACTCAAAGAAATAGCTTATTCTTCTTATATACTCCTACTCTAACCATTGTACTGCTTCCAGATCAGATAAAATCATGCTTCCAATGAAGCCATACAAGTATCTGAATAACTGGTAAAACTTCTAATCTGGAAATGATGAATGCAAGAAACCAAAGAATATTGATATACAATTTGAAAGTGCAGTATAACCAACCTTCATTTGACAAGATCAATTTGACATTTATGCTGCTTGAATACTCCAGATAATCAGCAAAAGGATCAATGACACTGTAAGAAAACACTTCTTCCTGTTGCTTTAGCTGAACATCAGAATATCTCTTCATACCTTCCTTCTGAGAATAGTTTCCACCTTCAACTGCGTGCCAATCTGAATAGGTCTGCAAACTAACTTCATTGTTGATGATGAATTGTTTGTTGTTTTCTGTAGATTTATGTTCAAGTATGATGCATGCAAAATTGTTGATTTATGTAGATGACTTTTCAATGTCAGCTGCAGGAGTTTCAATATCTACTGTGGGAGTTTTCGGATGACTGATTTTTTCACAGTATTGTTCTTCACCAAGGACAGGTGAGTCCAGCACTCCCTTTTTTTGCATAGGAAAATGAACAATCTCCTGATCTTCCTTTTTTCTTTCAGGTGCAAATACACCATGAGAAACCTCTTTAAAAATTTGAGAACAATTCTCTTCTATAACTGATCCTTCATGCAAATCAAAGGCAGCAGGTGTGACAGAGACATCTATGCAATTCTCATAATAATCATGTGTATTCTGAAGATTTTCCTTAACAACATAATTTTCATTTTGACAAATAGAAGAAAGGACTACTTCCTGTTGAACTTGCTTCTTGAATTCATCACAACAATCTTCAAAGAGAATTTCAGTTGGAAATTCATTTTTACAAAAAAAATGGAAAGCATGATGAAAACTTGCCAATGAGTGAATGCTTGAAGCTGGAAGAGACCTGCACCAATCAAGGGCTATCCCCTCTAATGAATACTTGAACAATTTAATCTTAACATCTTCATGTATGATATGGAGCCGATGAATAAACTCATGAAAATCCAACAAATGTTCAGCTGGTACTTCCCATTTTTTTCCTCGAAATCTGGGAAGGTTGTGTTCCCATTCATCTCTACTAGGTACTGGATGAGGGTAACCAGAAATACTTGAGAAATTGCAGAATGCATACCTCTTTGCTAAGATCTGGTTCATTTATATACCAGTGGAGTCACCAACAGATCCATCCTTCATGGATTCGCCACTGAATTCGTCTTTCATGGAGTTGCCAGATAGATGATTACAACCAATGTAATGTCTAATCCTTGTCTATCATCAAGGAGTAGATCTAATTTCATCTCCCAGGGAAGTTGAGCTTCAATCTCCTCTCCTCGGCAATGGTGCCAATTTGTTATCACTCCAGGAAACTCTCCTAGGCTGTAAGTCATAGACCTGGTAACTTAATCTTTTTGGAAACTATATTCTCAATAATAGGTGTGGGTTTGGATCAAGATGAATATCTTAACCTCTGGATTGTATTCTCAATATAGTCTTAACTATATTCATGCAACACAAGGCCTTCAAGAGCTATTGTCAGATAAGTTTGTATAACAAATGGATAAGAAAACTAATCAGTTAACCAAAACATACATAAACCATATATATGATGGGTCAACAAACTAGCAAAAGATGCTTATGATTCTTGCTTAACAATCAAAAGTAAGATGACAGTTACCATAGGATCATTAAACAGAGACAAAAGAACTAATTCCACTCATAAACATAGACAAAGATGAAAGAAGGTCTGACAGTAACAAATGAAAGAAGCTTGTAGGCTGGTATAATAAAGAAAGTGTCTTTCATACAAAACAATAGAATATAGAACTCAAAATTTAACCCATAGTTCATCTTCTATATTTAGCTTTATAGATTTACAATGCATTTTTGAGATCCTAAAAGCATGGATCAAATATGCTAAAGATAGAAAGTCAAAATTTAGTTTGCAAAAGATAAGGGATGGTCCTAAAAATGAGGTCAAATCCACATTCCATGGTCTTCAAATCTTGTAGAGTCCCTGTGCAGTGCAGAATAGCCTTCCAAGGCTGATTGATGACTCTTCCAAGAGATAAAATTCGAATTTGCTAAGGTGTGCAAAAACCCTAATTTTATGCCTTTGAAAAAGGTACCAAAAATGATTGAAACACCTCTTCTTTCCCTTATCCATCAAAAATAGCTATTGGATCTGACTTGATAATTCGACAAATGTACATTCGAAGAGGTTTCAATCCATTCCAACTCAAAAAATCTCGATCTGGGAAAACATTCGGTCATTCTGGCAGTGACAGGCTTTCAGTGGTTAACACTGGAAAAACTGGGTGCTTTAACTACCGAAAGCTCTACTTTTGGTGGTTAATGAAGGAAAAATTCAGGTCTAGTTAACCACGGAAAGTGCAGGTTTTCCAGAAATAAACTACCTTGGGAAAATTCAATTTTCCCAGCCATGGAAAGGTCGTTTCACACACTCAAATAGTCAATTGACAACTAGACATCTTAATATTTCCAACGGTACTTTCAGATATGAATTTGGAGGTTCTTTCCTGAAATATTAGGCATCATTCTTCAAAAAAATTCCAGTGCGTTTGATCGCTAACAGGTTGAAATACTTCCTCCTTAAAATCCTCGAGAGATATTTCCTCCCTAAAATCCTTAAGAGACATTTTCTCCCTAAATATCTTGAACATCCCATTTTAGTGGATCTGATGAGTGATCCTCTCCATGGTGGTTAAGCCTCCAAATCCTATATAATGAGGGCTTTCCATGGAGAAGAGGAGGCGAATTAGAGGTATCATACCTGTGATCTTGGGAGGAATATTTTGGATATCAAACTTATGATCTTGGAAGAATCATGCAAGGGATGGATGAGGAGGACTTGGAGAGGTTGTTGCAACTGCATCTATAGATTGTAAGTGTCTTTTTAATGTTCTCATTAATATATTCTTGGATTATTTCCTTAAAGTTTGTGTATTATTGTGCATGCTTGTATATTATGGATGAATCTGGTTTAAACTAATCTTGGTAGAGTAGGAAGTCTTTGTTTTTCTTCATTGTCCATTGCATTACAGGCATCATGTCATTCTAAGGAGCTTGGAGATCAATTTTAGATTGGATTAAGTGAGGACAATATTCGAAACAAGATACATCATACCTTCTCCATCTCTTTATTTTGATTAGCTTAATTATATTTAAAGGGATGTTAGTGTCCATTTTCATCTTTCTATCTCGGTATTAGGGGTCTAGAATCTGAGGGAAGATCCACCTGCCCGTAGGGGGATTATTTCGTAACACACCAAGTCTCCTTCTTCAAACTTATTTTCTATTTTATTCTCGTATACCTTTTCTTTGTACTTTGAGCTACTATGTTATAACTAACTTTTGACATGTTAATGAATATATTTAATGAACTACATAAATTTGTGTTTGTACTCTTCATGCTTGTAGCCAACAAGCTCAATAAACTAGTCACTCCCTTTGGTGATCTCCCATACACAATTCAAAATTGATTTTTTCAAGTAGATAAATTCATTGAGTTATTGTATGCAAAATAATCTTGTGCCAAAACCAAATCCCATTATCCCAACCTCTCTCAATCCATGCATGATAAAATAATTCCCAATATTATATTCACAATCTCTATTTTCCCATTGGTTTGAGGATGATACATTGAACTAATATGAAAATTAGTTTCCAAATTTCTTTGTAGTGTCCTCCAAAAATTCCCAAGAAACCATTGTCCCTATATAAAGTAATGGTCTTTAGGCAGCAATGAAATCTCACAACTTTTTTAAAAATAAATCCACAACGTGCATGACATCACTTGTCTTTTTTCAAGGAACAAAGTGAACCATCTTTCAAAATTGATAAAAATCAACAAAAATTGAATCATGCCTCATTGCATCCTTGGAAAACTAAGAAAAATCTAATCCATGGTGAGATCTACCCATGGTCCATCCAAAAATCACAATGGTGTGTACAATCTAATGTTTTATCTTCTTCCCTTTTCATATTGACACACTTTGGATCTTTCTGTACATTTCTTAATGTTATTAGTGTTGGTTTTTCAATATGCAAGGTTTAAGCATGAAGTTCATTCCATTTTATCATTTAACTTAAATCATAAACAATTTTTGTTGTAGCAACCAAGATCATAAGAAGAAACACCATGCACAAATACACAAGAAGTATCACGGGAAACCCTTCTCAACAAGGGAAGAAAACCCAACCAATCCTTTTTTATATTCTTCAAGAGAAATACCTTCACCACCAAGAAAACCTAGCACACAATAGAGTGCTTGCAAACCCTAGAAGACTAGCGCTCAAGAGAGGTGCACACTTTTCCAAAGAAGATGTGTTTGCTGAAATTTCCAAACACACACAAAAGATATGATTCCTCAATGGGGAATTTACCTTTACTTATATTAGACTGAACCTGACAACATAAGTGTATATTGGCACAATAGGGCCGACCTCTCTAACTCATAATATAATTAATAATAATCATATTAATTATCTTTTACATTAATTATCTATTACATTAAGGTGGGGCTGACTTGTACCATTTACATTACAATTAGTGTTACATGTAAGTCTGACTCTTGAACAATATATCAAGGGATCTAATACACCCACAAGTACTCATCCACTAAGGTAAAATCCATAGGGATGTCCATATCTTTATATCACTATGTCTCATAGGAGAACCACACTCACTAGTGCTCAACCACTAGGATCATCTTCACCTGTGATCATCCACAAGCACATCCAACTCAACAAATCTTCTTTCCCATTTCATTACACGGGAGAGCCATCTGGAGTTCATCATCTCAACTCTCTTCTCAGAGGAGGCTAATACATCATCATCTCTTCTCAGAGGAGGCTAATACATCATCATCATCTATGTCTCATAACGATGCACCCAACTCATGGGGATTCACACGTGCACCTTGTGCTTAGCCACATGCACGTCCAACTCAACATATATTCGTTCTCACTGCATTACACAGGAGAATCATCTGGAGTTCTTCTCAACTCTTTGTAAGGAGGAGGCCATCACTAGGTTCTAGTTCTGTCTCAGATAGAAACCAAACACCCAACTCATGGGATCTCTCTCAGGTCGACTCAATCATTATGTGTCCTGGAGGATGTCTCACACAGCTGTAATCATCAACACTCCCTCTCATCTAGGGGGGCATTATCCATCAGGCCAAGTCTCGCACATAAGTGCTTGAACTTTGTCTTGGTTGTAGTAATCAACACTCCATCTCAACTATAGAGGTATTCTTCACCAAGCCATTTTGGTGAAGGTGTCTGCAATATGTTCATGTGTAGGAAGGTACGGCACGTGTACTGCTTTCCTCTGTATCATGTCTTTGAAAATTATATTTTATCTTAATGTGTTTCGAACTATCATGAAACACAAGTTTCTCAAATAGCTTCACACAACTCTGGTTGTAATCATAGAATCCATCTCATGATCAAGTAAATATGTCAAAAGTTTATGAAGTCACACTACTTTGAACACTCAATGATATATACTCTACTTCTATGGTATTCAAGTCCATAGAACTTTGTTTCATGATGCACCAGGAAACCATGACAACCTTCATGATAAAACAACAACCGAATGTTATCTTCTGGTCCATTGTACTCTATGCTCAATCTGTATCGGCATATCCTGCAAACTCAAGTTCACACTAGAGGCATATCTCAGGACATATCCAATTGTGCCTCGAATATATCTCAATACACTCTTTACTGCTATCCAGCGAGTCTTTCTTGGTTAACTCATGGATTGACTAAGAACATTCAATGCATAGCATACATCAGTTTCTATGTTAACCATATACATCAATGATCTAATCAGTTGTGGATCAATCTTGTTTGACTCATCATCATTGTTTTTCTTCAAATCCATCACGATGGTTTTGCATTCTTTCATACTGAACTTATTTAATATCCCCATTATATGTTTTCCTTGACTCGGGAAAAATCTCATCAGTCCTTTGTCATACGTCTTGTCCCAAGAAGTAGTGTATCATACTCATATCCTTCATCTCGAAATCATAAGTCAAAGATTACTTTTAACCAACAACATGGCTTCATGAATAATTCATCAAGATTTCATCACAAATTTAGTAATATAGTTTTGGTTTAGCAACACTTTTGCTAAAACCCAAACTCATCAAGAATCATCTATCTGATGTAGTTTCCAACTCATGGATGGTGGTACATATGAAAGTGCATCAGTCTATTGAATCAATATGTCTCATCATAGTTCACTCCCTCTGCTTGTGATAATCCTCTGGCTATAGATCTTGCTTTGTATTTCTTGTCACTTCCATATGTTACATGTTTGATCTTATAGATCCTCTTGGAAATCATCGCAGACTTCCTTGTTGGTCTATCAACAATATATCATACATCATTTTAAGATATACTAGTATTATTCTGCTATGGCATCTTGCCATACTTGTTCACCCATAGATTCTTCATGGAAGGGAGTCTCAGAATCAATGAAGTGGCTCATGGCTGAAGGATAGCTTGAAAAATCTCTTTTTCTTTCTCAGGATGTCCCTTGAGGGACTTGTATGTTCCTCTACCTCCTGCAGAGTTTTTTTTACTCTATACAAGCCTTTTATGCCCTACTACAATATCTCTAGGCATATAAATTGGAGCAGCCAAACCAGCTAGAATAATGTATGTCTCCCTTTGAATTGTTGAAGGGGGAGAAGGTATTGTCTCTTCCTTCCTTTTATTTTGTTTTGACTCTCTCTTGAGTCAAGTAACTCTCTTTGAAGTCGGAAGGATGAAAGTCTTATTTTATTTGTTTGATATACTTTTTATGTCTTCTTTGGCCAGCACAATAATCTATCAATAAGTTTTGGACTCCCATACCAAGGATAATGGTCCAATTCATGAGGGCTCCCACACTGGAGATAATACCCTTCACTTATTAAGAAAGAAATCAACTATAAAATTAATGATAAACTAATTTACCTATATCTGTAGTCATGCTCAACTCTATGTTTTTTCTTTAGAGGAATTACTTCTCCTCTCTATTATCTTCATTCTTTTGGGGTGGGTCGATATTAATGTTAGTGGTGGAAGCATATTGTCTTCCTTTCTTCCCAGTTGGACAAATTCTTGCATAGTTCCCATATTTGTCACATCTAAAGCATTGAATTTATGAAACATCTCTTCCTTGATTGTGACCTGGGGTTGATGGAGACTTCTCATCTCTGAATGTTTTTCTGAAGTTTCTTATGAATCTTCCTCCTTTCTTTGTATGAATTTCAAGAGCATGGTTGTCATCAAGGATGTATTCCACTCCTCTATTTCTAAGTCTAAATTCTTCTTGAGTACAGTATCTCCATAGACCATCAAATGTTGGTAACTTTTCTTTTCCATTGATGCTTTGAAGAAAAGGATCCCAATGTTTTGGAAGATTGTTGAGAGTAGATACGACCTGTCAAACATGATTTCTCCAATGCCTCCTAGTTGTTGTTTAATCTCTGATATCTTCATAAAGAAGGTAGAAACTGCATCACCTTTCATCATCTTAGTAATTTGAATATGGCTCTTTAAGGTAAGATCTCTGAGGGTGCTGTCACTTTCAAAATTATCTTTTAATGCTTCATACATTTCATAAGTTGTCTTCAGGTTGGCAATACGAGGTAAGAGATGATCTCTTACTGAGTAGATGATTATTTTTCTTGCCTTGACGTCTTCTTCCTTTCTCATATTTTTCTCTTCATCGGTAGTTGTATCTAGTAAGGTTTTTTTTACCACATACAAAAGGTCATATTCTTCAAGGGTGACCTGAAGCCTTGACTTCCAGAAGTTGAAGTTGCTTGTTCCATCAAGCCTATCTTCTACTAAATTTTTGTTCTTCATTTTTTTTCGGATTTCTTCTCAAACTCTTGCCAAATGGACTTAGAAAACCTAATGGTTTTGTTGGGATTATGACTGCTAACAATAAACTTTGAGAGTTTCACAGGAATTCTTGTTGATTTGAAACGTTTCTTCAAGAAGTTGCAGAAACCCTAAGAACAAGATTCTGTAGAAAATTTCAACACCCTAGAAACCCTAGGGACAAAAAATCAAGATCTTCGGAAATTCACTTTGAATCTATGGATATGCGTAGAGGAAGGTTGTACAACTTGATCCATTTTTTAGCTCCAACTTCCACTTGTAAGGTGCTGAAAATTCCAATCAAGTGAGGGTTGTACGAATTTCTGCAGAAACCCTAGAGGTCGTATGAAACTGTAGAAGGAGGATGACTTAGCTTTTTAAGTGCTTATGCAAGGGTTCTTCAAGACATAAGCTCTAATACCATGTTGATTTTTCAATATGCAAGGTTTAAGCATGAAGTTCATTCCATTTGAGCATTTAACTTAAACCATAATCAATTTTCATTGCAACAACCAAGATCACAAGAAGAAACACCATGCACAAGTACACAAGAAATATCTTGGGAAACCCTTCTCATTAAGGGAAGAAAGCCCTGACAATCCTTTGCTATATTCTTCAAGAGAAATACCTTCACCACCAAGAAAACCTAGCACACAAGAGTGTGCTTTCAAACCCTAGAAGACTAGTGCCCAAGAGAGGTGCACACTTTTCCCAAGAAGATGTGTTTTTTGAAATTTCCAAACACACACAAAAGATATGATTCCTCAATGGGGAATTTACCTTTACTTATATTAGATTGAACATGTCAACAGAAGTGTCTATTTTCACAACAGTTACAACCTCTCTAACTCACAATATAATTAATAATAACCAAATTAATTATCTTTTACATTAATTATCTATTACATTAACATGGGGCCGACCTGTACCCTTTACATTACAATTAGGGAGACATGTAAGTTTGACTCTTGAAAAATATAGAAAGGGATCTCATACAACCACTAGTGCTTAGCCACTAGGGGCACATCCATAGGGATGTCCATATCTCTATCTCACTGTGTCYCACAGGAGAACCACACTCACCAGTGCCCATCCACTAGGATCACGTTCACTTGTGCTCATCCACAGGCACATCCAACTCAACAGACCTTCTTTCACATTGTATTACACGGGAGAGTCATATGGAGTTCATCATCTCAACTCTCTACTCATACGAGGCTAATACATCGTCTTCATATTTGTCTCATGGGGATTCACACATTCACCTTGTGCTCAGCCACATGCATGTCCAACTCAACAGATCTCCTTTCTAACTACGTTACACAGGAGAATCATCTAGATTTCTTCTCAACTCTCTGTAAGGAGGAGGTCATCACTACATTCCATTTCTGTCTCAGATAGGAACCACACACCCAACTCATGGGCTCTCTCTCAAGTCAACTCAATCAGTCTATGTCCTGGAGGATGTCTCACATAACTGTAATCATCAACACTCCCTCTTATCTAGGGAGGCATTCTCCATTAGGCCAAGTCTCACACAGAAGTACTCGAACTTTGTCTTAGCTATAGTCAGCAACAATTAAAAATACTTGGCCAATAATATTTATCTTCCACGTGTGCCTTTGTCTTGTCTACTCCAAAGAAACCTCCAAAGCCACCACAATTCATCTCACAAATGAGGTTATACCTCATTGATACCCTCAAAATACATAGATGTTGATTTATAGATAGAAATACAACTTAGATTAAATAATTGAAATGGGGCATCTCATCACCACTCCAAGGATCTTTGCAAGCCTTCCATGTTGTTGTAAAACCTACATATTCTTCATATAAATCCCGCATAGTCTCTAGTCCTACCACATCAACTAACATGATAATAAAAAAAGTAAACATCCTACTTAAATAATCCATAACTTTACTAAATGTCTCATATCTATGATTCAACACAAATGAGTAACTATGTAAGAACTCTACCCACTTCATGTGAATTTGGTTCAAAGTCACTTGAATATTAATAAAGTGCAGTGCTTGAGGATCATTGAACAAAACATATTCCATGGTTAGAAAGTAATGCATGTTGATTAATTGGGTTGGTTTTCATTGATGTCAACCCTTGAAGAAAGTTCGGTAGCGAATTATGGTAGCACAAAGGTTTGGTTAATGGACCCAAGTTTGTTTGATGGATAATGGTATTAGTTTTGATATATTTGCAGGTAAAAATATTCTAGATGGATAATACATGTAATTTCATTTCTGGTGGTATGTGGAACGTCACATAACTCCTCACTTTTAGAGAGTTATGGCCATGTGAAGTTGGAGAACCCTCATGAGTCATCTAGAAGCCCAAAAAGGTCAAAGTAGTCAAAGTGTTTGCAATGAAGAAATTATTTAAATAATAAAGTGAAGTGATGAGTGTACTATAAGTCAAAGAGGATGCAAAATAAATTATTTAAATAATAAAGTTAATGGAGAACTTACTAATTATGGAAAGTGGTTAAGTTAAGTGGACAAGTGGTTATAAGTGGGTTAACCCTAAAATAAGGAAAGTGGGTTAAGATGTTTAGAAGGTAACCCCTTGAGGAAGCTACATAAAAGTATAAATAAAAGGGTATTTCATTCAAATCACACTTGAATATAATTGAATATCTATTTTTGTGAAAGGTCATATGAGAAAGTATTACTGATAGAGAAAAGTGTGGCAAAAAAAGTGCAGCAGGAAAAGTGCGAAAGAAAAAGTGCGACAGGAAAACTGCAGAAGAAAGAGTGTGGCAGAAAAATTGTAGCAGAAAAAGTGTGATAGGAAAACTGCGGAAAAAAAACTACAGTAGAAAAAGTGTAGTAGGAAAAGTGTGGCAGAAAAAGTGTTGCAAGAAAACTGTGAAAGAAAAAGTGTGGCAGGAAAAGTATGACAAAAAAAGTGCGATGGAAAAATAACAGTAGGAAAAGTGCGGTATAAAAACCACAGCAAAAAAAGTGTGGCATAAAAATCGCGGCAGTGGATTCGCGACAACAAAACCGTGGCAATAGAACGCTACAAGAAGAAAAAAAAGGTATCATTCTCATATGTGTAGTGTTGAATTTATGAATCAAGTTGAGGGTTTTCCTTGTAAATATGTTGGATGCCCTCTTGGGAGTTTATGGCTTGTTGTAGAGTTGATCTGAGGTAGATCTACTGAAGTTTAATATTGATTCATGTTTGAGGATTTTTGGTTGAGATATGTTGTTGAAGTTATTGGTACAGATAGAGGTTGTATAACAGTGAGGTTCTAGCACATGGTTTGAGGTACAAACTTGTGGTATAGTGTTTGAGTTATATGTGATCATGTGAGATTTGTTGATGAGTATACAATGACATGTTTCTCAGTGACATATTCAATTTCGACATTTGGGTACATGGTTGAGACAAGTAGTTGATGAGTTGGAACATACATGAGGTGTATAGTTGATGATGTTGGTACATCTTGATGAGTCATAGTTTGTATGTATTTGATGCATGATTGGTACATATTCAGTGCATGGTTGATGCACTCGTTGATGGTACAGGTTGAGGTACAGTTTGGTGCATGGTTGATGCACTTGTTTATGGTAGAGGATGATTACAAGTTGTTTGGTATAGGTTGGTGCATGGTTGATGCACTTTTTTATGGTACAGGTTGATTACAGATTGTTTGGTACAGGTTGGTGCATGGTTGATGTACTTGTTTATGGTACAGGTTGATTACAGGTTGATTGGTACAGGTTTACAACAGTATATCTCACAGTGATAGTGTGACAATGGTTCCATCATTCTACTTATACGATAGGGTGGTTGGATGGGGAAAGGATAGGTGGTTGTAGCCACCTTCCAATTGTAGCCATAGAACATAAGGGGTTGTAGCCTCCTTCTGGTTTTAGCCTGAGAAACTGGGGGGTTGGAGCCTCCTTCCAGTTGTAGCTGGAAAAAAAAGGAATTTGGTGCTTCCAATGAATGTAATTCTTAAATACATATAAGAAAAATCAGTATGTGGTTTTCTCCCTCTTTGGGTTTCCACGTAAAAACACTAATGTGTTGTGTATGTGTATGATTTATTGTTTGTTCATTGTTTATTAACTCTGCAACTATTGGATGATAGTGCTACATTGATATAACACTTGCATTTTATGGTGAAAAGGGATTAAATTGATCTATTAATGAT
>JZKD02S1599280.1:221153-240055 GCA_000966675.3 Picea glauca | reverse complement strand
TCAGTAATCTAACAATGCCTCCCCTTCTTCAAAGATTGAATTATTTCATGAAATTCATAACCATAGGTGGAATACTTTCTCTTTTATTCATTTAACTTTTCACCAAAAAATGTAATGGGCTTACCTTCTTGACTTAGCATGGCCCATAGCACTATCCCACTTGCATCACAATCCACTTAGAACACCTTTCCAAATCTATAATTAGTAACACTAGTTGCTCGGTCATGTTCCCATTTAAGAGAAAAAAATTATTTTAGGTTGATTATGTCCATTCAAAACCTCCTTTCTTCATCAATTTGGTTAGAGGCACATAAATCCCACTATATTTGTAATAAGTTTTTTCTAAAAACTTGTCAAATCATGAAATCTTCTTACCTCAAATGTGCTCCTTCGAGTTGTCCACTCCATAATTGTCTTTTCCATTTTTTTATCCATCTTGAATTCACCTTGATATATAATAAATCCAAATCACATTGTCTTCTCTTTCATGAACACACACTTTTATGAGTTAATAAAAAGTGATGCTCCAAAACTTGTTGCAAATGCACTAAATGCCTCTCTTTTGTCTTAAAGATGAGTATATCATCAAGATAGACAACCAAAAATTTTCCCAAGAATGGCTTCAACACTTTATTTATCAATCAAATAAAAATGTTAAGCACATTTGTCAATCCAATGGAATAAACAACCATTCATACAAATCTTTATTTGTATTGAACATTGTCTTCCTTTCACCACCTTAACTTTTAATTTGGTGATACATGCTCTTCAAATCAATATTTGAAAAGTATTTTTCTCCACCCAAACAATCCATCAAGTGCTCCACCAATGGCAATGTAAATCTATAGGTGATTTTGTTAATTTCTTTAGAATCCATAGACATTCTCCATTCTCCTCCCTTCTTTGATGAAATTACAATTGATATAATACATGGAATAAATCTATCCCTTATTTTCATGCCCCATATTATTATTATTATTATTATTATTATTATTATTAAATATAAACAACAATAATAATAATATTAAGAATATAATAATTCTCCTTAAACGGGTATAATAAATACTTATAGGAATAAATAATAATAAATAATTATATAACAATTATTCTAAAGGGGAGTCATAAGAAATATTTATTATGGACATTTGGGTAATTAAATAGAATGGTAAAATAAGTAACATTTATTAATGGAGAAACCTTAAATTATAATAAATAATTAAATAATGGACACCAGGGATTGGGTTCTTTACCAAGTATGGACTCTATATAAAGAGGGAAAAGGACGAGAAAATGATATCTTTCTTTGGATGAGATATAGAGAGGAAAAGGATAAGGAATCATTGTCATGGTATTATATTGAGGTCTCATGAGTGATCCGCTACTGAATATTTAAGTAGCAAGGTCTATGGTTGGGTGGAAAGTCATCCCCCACTTTTTGTTGCAGTTTTCATGTCAATGGTCAAGGTATGGCTACATTCCTCAATCACTAGGTTATAGGTAATATGGTTTCTTCACCACGGGTAAGTTTTTTACCTCTCGATGCTCCTCTTAATAAGAATTTCAATGAAGATTCAATTGTTATTTGGATTATTTTATGGTAATTTTGTAGATCTAGCTAGTACATGGCTAAATTTTTGCTTATATTTTTCTTTAGTAAATTGGGCCATTACACATGGTATCAGAGTTGGTCTCAACCCTCAAGACCTATGGGCCTTCCAAATTAAGTTATACATAAATATGACAATATATAGATGTTAATCTATTAAATGCTTTTGGCCATTACAATAGTTAGATGCAATTTCAAATTAGATTTACCATAAAAGGGTATCTAGAATATCTATTTCCAAAACATTGTTCAAAACCCTGAAATCTACCACAAATGGATCTACTTGAAATTTCTCAGATCTTTGTAGACCTTGGAATCCTTTTGAATTAGTGTCTCTATTTGAGTTTTTTTGCTACCTATAAACTATATGTTTTGATTCAGCTAGATACAATAAGGGGAGTTATAATATATGTATTCATGCTTTCAAATAGTTGGAAAAGTTGATGTATGAACTATTTGAAAGAAATAAAATCTAAAATCTAAAGATGATAGCAAAGCAACCACATTTCCTGATGACTCAAACGAATATCTGAATTTCTGAAAGGGAAATTATATACAAGTAGGCATAGAGATTCATACTCCACATCATCCATTCATTTCTAATATTTTGTTCACTTCCAAACCAAACCTGGTTATATTCATAAGGTCAGTGAAAGTTGTACTTAAACCATATACAGTCAATAACTTTCAAATAAATGGTAGTTATGTTTCAGAAAATATTTCTGTAAATTTTGCTCACCTCGGTCATACATTGGTGATGGTTTTGGGTGTCATGAGAATACAATGAGTTTATGTGTTATGGGTGTCAACTCTTTCTCCAAGAAGCAAAGATAAATATGTGATTCACAATCCTCGACAACTAAATTCCTTACTGAGTCAACTGTCATCATGTGTGAGATCCTCAATAATGACACAATGTATGTTTTCAGATGTTTTGATTCAACTGTTCTAGCCATTCCAACATATTCTCCCATATTTGTTTCAGCAGATCATATAATCGTCGGCATATCCTCCTGGTAAATTTGACTATACATAGATCACAATTAAGTTCTTAGAAGTTCAGGTGTAGTTGGATATACAAATGGTATGGCCGAACAGGAGAGAGCATGCCTAATCCCTTCAATGAAATTTTGTATTCGTCAAAACTTTAATCGCCATTGGAAATCATGCAGATGCCAATAATTCTCCCTAAATGTAACTGCAGTCTCCAAATATACATTAAATATATGTTGGGTTTAGTTCACGTTTTGGAATCACAAATATGGTGAGGGTTGTATTTCCATTGTACTTTTTTTGTGGAGTAGGTTGGAAGAGATTAATAACACTTATCTTCTAACAAAGAAATTAATAATATATAGATTATATATAGAGTTGATTCTGAATATATTTAAAATTAAATTAACTTTATTGCAGGGATGATTTTAAGGATGGAAATTTATATTAAAATGTAGAAACATGGGTTAATATTACAAGTCCTTAATATGCAAAATGTAAAATGTTTGCAATAGTTTTTTAAAAATATTCAAATTTCTAAGGATTTTATATAGTTTCTATAACATTTTGGCGACTTTTAAGGTAAAATAATTTTATTCTATGGAATTTGGGTGAATCATTTTTAGAAAAAATGGAAATTCGTGAATCTTTTTTGGGAAAAACCATGGAAAATTATCCCATTTGCGAAATTTAGCCCCTAAAATCATCTATGATTTATTGTAAAGTGTATACTATTGACTGAAGATATTGAAAAAACTTAATGAATATGAGTGTGATAAATATGGGAGTGATATGAAGCCAAATACCATCCATCTCCACACAATGAAGATCGGGTGTGACATCAAATTCGAGTGCTCATGCTTCTTGGAAAGTCTAGGGATAAGATCCCAAGGTTGAAGCTCAAGCTGGACAACACACACGTCCATGCAAATTTTTTTCTTTAGATAAAGATATATGGTGTTTTATAAAATATCCTCGTCTTGGGAGCATTGTATAAAGATAGAAAGATAGAGGTTGAAGGGATATTGCATAAATATACTTATATTGATATAAATCCAAGGATCCTTGAAAATATATAATATGGATTCAAGTGATTGTGGAGTTGCAGTAATTAATGGTTACTAGGTTGTTTTAATAAAAAGGTTAATTTACACTAGGATTAAAAGAGAGGTTTACAATAGAGAGTAAGTTACCACACCCATAGTCACTTCCCATTTATTCATTATCTCAATCATTGTGAATATGGTTAAAAATGAATTTCTATAAATGGGCACCCTAACAAATACATTTGAATAATTCTATCACAACTAGCATTTGTTTGTGGAAAGTTCCTTGAGGATAAGGAGTTTTAAATATTTTCTTATTAATAATAGTAGAAATCATTATATGTTGCTCACATTCAAATGTATAAGCAATCCATGATATATAGCAAAGATACAATGTTATTGTAGTTGAGATACAAATTCTAGTTGAGATACATATTTCTCTTATTCTTGTTTTTATCTATATGATTGCACTAAGAACAATGACCTTGTACTTGGAAAATCATCTAAACATAGCCAACTCAAGATCTAAGGCTGGGATGGTGATTTCTTGTCAACATTTACATTATTACAACAATGAATATATCTTAGTTGAGATATTGAACATCTGGAAAGAATAAACCTTTCTCAAAATCTAGAATTGGAGGAAATGGTTGCTAACATTGGTTATTTACCTGGGTTATTTTGTTGTAAGAATTTGTAGTTGGATACAAGATTCAAGTATGTGACAATGTTGATATTGATTGTGCTCTTGTTGGCATTGTTTTCCTCTTGTTTAGATTGTAAATTTGTGTTAATGGAACAAGGTTTTGTTGCTAATATAACACAATGTATATTCCAGTTGTGTGTATGATTCAAATTGTGTTGGTATGAAAAATTACTATGCACTTTGAGATTGTTGTGTTTACTCTAGGGGTTATCAGTTACTTGCACCACACCATCATTCACAATAACCTCATTTTTTTGATCGGGACTCTACAATGGATTGACTAGGTAAAGACAATCAATTACATAAATCATGATCGACATGCTTCTAATTGGTACTATGTTAGAACATAAACAATGGATATTGGAGTAGAATGAAATATGAGAGGAATGGCTTCTTTGAGAATCTTTCCTTTGCCATCAAACATTTTGTTGTGGATATGATCTTTGAAATTTTTCTTATGGACGTAATGGTAAAAGGTTGGATTTCATTTGCATGTGATTGTTTAGGAGAAGTCTTGGCATGGCATATTCTTGGTGTCAAAAGTGGCATGATTAAGTGACTTTATGCACATGAACTAATTAAATGCTTGTGTGCTCAAAGAAATATGAAATGAATTAAATGGGAAACATGGCATCTGATATGGTGATTATACTTATCCCCTAAATTGTCAACCTTTTGGTTGAAAAAAGAGAAAATGAGTGTCAAAAAAACAATTGGTACCTTTATGAGAACCTAACACTCATAGTATTAATGATCTAGTCCAAGTTGTCAACTTAACCAAAAAGATCCATATGGTAGATGAATATTTTGATGATATTTCTTAGATATAAAAGGTTGGTATTGATTTTGTTGATGAATCATGATAATGTTTTTGAGATGATTATTATATTCATGATGTTAACATGTGGTTTCATTTTCATAAAATATAACTTTGATAAAGATATGTTGATGTTATAATATTATGACAATATGTCATTATGTGATGGCATGTGGTACTTACATGCAGTCTTTATGATGAGATGTTTAAAAATGACATGGGGAAGCATGTGGTATCTTACTATTCAAGATGTCGTGATGACAATGATATTGTATTCTCACAATGACATGTGAGAGCTAGCACATGGATTCTTTCTTGAAATATTGATATAATGACTTATTTCTTGAAATATGAAATGTAAGTTTTAAACCTGTGAAGTAAAAAAATGCATATAGATTTTTAAGCAAAACAGAATTTAATCAATGGCTCATACACATAGTACACAGAGATTTATACCGGAAACCCTCAACCGAGGAAAACCTCTCTTATATTCATTATATCAAATTTCACCATTCACCATACAATATATACAATTTTTTTAGGTATTTTGTAGATACCAAAACCCTAATCCCTTAATCCGGGATTAATTTAGAAAACCGCTAAAAATAGAAAAATCTGCCTAAACAAAAAATTGGGGCATTGTGCGTAACCAGGGGGGGCATACCTGGCCTCCCATGGGACCCCCCTAGGAAGAACTCGGCACACACAACATAAAGAGAACTACTAGAGGGATTGTCAGACGCAGTTGTCGAATCTAATGCGCCCACACACACACATGAAAAGAATATAACACATACGCAACAGTGAGGTGGTGATTGTGAGGTTATCCACTAGTGGTCCTAAAGGGTCGTGATTGTGGGCCGAGATGGCCATTTTATTTGATTATATCATGGGATCCCATAACAACGAAGGATAATAGTACAAGTAACATCATTGGATAGGGACAACTCAATATACTACTTAATTATAATTCTTATTTCTTGTATTGGATTTGTGATTCTGAAGTCCCGAAGAATGGTTGGAGCATTGCTCGTCGATGGTGTTGTGGGATTGGACTTCAATGCCTAGGGCTTAACTAGTTGTTGTGGAGGGAGTTTAGGACAACCTTTCGATATGTCTGGTGTACATGAGTATCAATCCAGATGCATGCTTGGGAAGATGAGGTCTCGAGCCTTGGGGCTCTGGATAGACCAATAGGCTTTAAGCATGGTTTCAAAATTTGGGAAGGACGGCTCGAGAGTACCCATGCTTCCTCAATGTTGTGTGGACTTTCAATGCCTGTTGTAGTCACTTGGGTGTATTTATACTAGTCCAACATAAAGTGTTGTGGAACGTACAAGAGCTAACAGAGGGTGTTGTGGAGAATATAGTGAGCTAATTGAAAACCTATAAGAAACATAATCAAAACTAACATTGGGATGAATTTCCTTGAAGGGGTTGTATTTCATGCCCCATATTATTATTATTATTAAATATAAACAATAATAATAATAATAAAATAAATAATTCATAATAAATCATTATATGAATAAATAATAATAAAGAAGTATATAATAATTATCCTAAAGGGGCGGGTCATAATAAGTATTTATTATGGATATTTGTGTAATTAAAAAGAATGGTAAAATAAGTAACCGTAATTAATGGTGAAACCCTAAAGTATAATAAATATTCAAATAATGGACCCTAGGGATTGGGCTCTTTACCACAAATGAACTCTATATAAAGAGGGAAAAGGATGATAAAAGGACATCTCTCTTTTGTTGATCTATAGATAGGACAATGCTAATGAATCATTGGCATGGTAGTATATTGAGGGCTTGGGGGTGCCCTGCTACTGAATATTTAATTAGCAAGGTATATGCTTGGGTGGAGAGTCATCCCCCACTTTTTGTTGTGGTTATCAGGTCAATGATCAAGGTATGGATACATTCCTCAAATTACCAGGTTACAAGTAATATGGGTTCTTCACCATAGGTAAGTTTCTTACCTCTCAAAAAGAATTTCAATGAAGATTCAATGGTTATTTGGATTATTTTATGGTAATTTTGTAGATCTGGCTAGTACATGGATAAATTTTTGCTTGTATTTTTCTTTAGTAAATTGGTCCATTACACTTATCAAAACTCTTTACAATGACTCTTGGACCCATTGATTAATCTCTTCTTTCTCTGCTAGTGTCAATATATGTGGAGCTTTATTCTACGTACTTGAACCACAAGTTAAATCAATATGATGGGAAACACTTCTCACTAGTGGTAAACCGATTTTCATGTCACATTAGATAATATCATAATCCTTCAACAACTCTTTTATTTTTTTTGGCATATATCTTTCCTCCCCTTGGTTTTCCTTTGGAAAAAGTGAAAGAGAATTTTTTTAATTTGTCACTAGTTTCAAGAATTATTTGGATGGGCACAAATAATTGGGTGCAATCAAAATTTGGCTCCACAATCCACTCTCTTCCTTCATTGCCTGCGAATGAAAATTCCACTCATCCTTCTTAAAATAGTATGTATTATGAAGGTATGAAAGTATAACTTATTAATGTTCAAAATATGTCTTTATAGACTCTTATTTGCAATGAGAATTGTCTAACCAAATCATCTTACAATGACCTTAGTAATAATGCAATTTATTGAAGCATTTGATAAACCTATGTAAGAAAATCAACACCAACAGAATATAAAAAACTTAAGAATAATAAACCTACAAAGAATACATCACATGTCAACATTCTCCCACTTGTAGTTTTATTTGCAAAAGAAGGTAAGGGGTAAGGGAAAACATTCATATAACTAGTTGCTAGGGGTAGCAATGTCAATTGATTCTCTACACCAAGAGAACTTTTCTGTACTAATAGACTTTTTCAAAAAATATTAAACATTCTTCAATGTATCAACCTTCTCCAATAATAATTTGTTTTGTTAAACCATGTTTCTAACAAAATGGTATTGTACATCAATATTCTTTGTCTTGGAATGATGAGAAGGGTTCTTTTCCAGAAAAGTTGCACTTGAGTTGTCACAACCTATTTGCAATGCTTTCTAAACAAAACCAATACCTAATATAACCATATATCTTCCTTAGATACATGAATGGTTTCCATGTACTTAGCTTCTGTAGTTGACAATGCAACTACATCTTTCCTCTTGCTCATCCAACTGATTTCTCCACCAAATAAGTTAAAAACCTAACCACTTGTATATCTTTTGCAGTCATGATCTCCAACCCAATCTACACCAGAAAATCCCTATAGATATTTATCCCTATGATGTCCAAGCATTTCTTGGTATAAAATTTCATAATCTGGTGTGCCACACGAATATCTAAAGACCATCTTTACAACTATCAAATGTTCCTTCCCTAGTTTTGACATATACCTACTCAAAACTCCCATTGCATGGGAAATTTCTTGTCTAGTACAGACCATAACATACATCAAACTTCCAATAAAACTAGCATCGGAAACATGGGACATGTCTTCTACATATTCTTGTGTCTTGGGACACTAATCTGTGGATAAATTTGCACCTACATGAATAGGGACATTTACCGGTTTGCATTCCTTCATATTAAACCTCTGCAATATTGTCTCAACTTATTTCCTTTGATTCAACTATATTTTCATTTTTTCGCAATTTATTTTAATTTCCATGCCCAAAATAAAATCTGCAACACCGAGATCTTTCATATCAAATTTAGAAGACAAGTAGGCTCTGACATCCTTGATGATTTCCTTGTTGTTTCCAATCAACAACATATCATCAATATACAAGACCACATAAATAAAATGATCACCAACCTACTTGGAGTACACACGGTAATCATATTTTATTCTTAAGAAACCAAGTCCCAATAGACAAGTATCATAATTTTGAAACCACATTCTTGGTGATTTTTTTAATCCATACATGGACTTCTTCAACTTGCAAACTAGATCCTTATTTTAATTTACTGTAAAACATGTTGGATGTTTCATGTAGATTTTTTCTTCAATATCCCCATGTGAGAATGTTTACTTCACATCCATATTCTCTACTTCAAGATCAAAAGTAGTAGCAATAGACAAAAGAAACCTAATAGAAGCTAATTTTTCCACAAGATAAAAAATCTCACCAAAATAAATTCCCTCCACCTAGGAATATCCCTTTGCTACTAGGTGAGATTTCTACTTCTCCACCTTACCTTATTAAACAACCATTCACTACCAATAGGTTTTCTTATAGCTGGAACTAACTAAATCCCAAGTCTCATTTATATCCAAGGAATCCATTTCTTCAATCGTGGCCTTGTTTCAAAGTTTATTATCCTTTGAAACCATTGCCTTCCTAACCATTCTAGAATCATCATTAGTAATAGGTAGAATAAAAATATAACGGAAATCAAGTGGGGTATACCTTTCTAGTTTCTTTCTATCTTAATCTACTCAAGACTAGAATCTAAGGTTCTTCCTCTTCTGGTTCATCTTCTTCTATTGAGTCAGATTCTTCACCCTCCAACTAAAACTCTATTGTCTCTAGTTCTTCTTCCTTTGGTTTAAATTCCTATTTGGGAACAAATTTAACCTCTCTAAACACTACATCTAGACTATCAACAATATTCATTTTTAGTGGATTCCAAATTTTATAACCTTTTATACCATCTTAATAACCAATAAATATACGTTTTCCAAATTTTTTGTCTAGATTACTCCTATTTTATTTTGGAACATGCACATGAGCATCATAATGAAAACTCTTAGATGTTTAAGAGAGGGTTTTTTTTATTAGTACCTACCTCATGTGAAGTTTCATCTACCAATGTTAATGTAGGTGACCAATATACAAAGTGATATGTAATGGATCCAAACAAATGAATGGTTATAAGACTCAATACATGTAAGATAATTCAACAATTAAAGAAGGTTAGACAAACTATGAAAATTAATTATACTATAAAAGTGAGTAAGAGAAAAGAGAAAAAAGAGAGAATAATAAAATATGAGAGAATAGGTAGATGAATGGGAAATTAAATGCCATGCCTATTGGCAAGTTCCATTACCCCATCTCCCCCTATTTCTTCCTTTACTTTCATTCTGAATGGGTATTTTGGCCAGGGAGAGGAGAATGGATAGAGATCCATGAAAGAATTTTAACCCCATATTGCCAAAATATATTGAACATCCATTTGTAATTGGTTTTCCCATTTGGATTTACAAGGTAAACTATGAGTTATTGTGTGTTTTTCTATGTTGTTTCTCTGTATATGAGTTTGAAATAGATTTTATGTGTAGTTTAATGGCTGCCTGTGTTATTTAACATTGAGGATTCTTTACCAACTACCATTTTGAGGATTTCTTCCATAGATACAACCCCCACGGGCAAGAGAACTAACCCAACAACTCTTTATTCTCATTTGTTCATCCATTTCAGAGATGGAAGATCATTGGTCCTCATTTCATCTTTGTTTCAATAGTGTAGGGAGATGCTAATTTGGTTTATTTATGGTTGTTAGTGAATTTATCTCTCCTATAGGATGCAAATTCATCCCCTAAGTTGTAATTTCATCATTGGATAAGCCAATTTATCCTTCCCACGGTTGTACGCTCTCCCTAGGTTGTGATTTCATTATTGGTTGAGAAAATGTATCCTTCCCATGGTTGTACAATATCCCTGGGTTATCATTCCATTGTTGGTTGAGCCAATTTTTCCTTCCCATAGACATATGCTCTCCTTGAGTTGCGATTTCATTATTGGCTGAGCCAATTTCACCTTCCCTAAGTCATTTGCAATCACACATAGTCTGTACAAGTATTTAATGGAAAGAGGAGGATTGTATGTTGTAATTCCATCTCTAGTTGAGAAATTACACTTACCCACACATCAAACAATCTCTCTAGACTAAATTTGATTAATGGTTGTGTAGTTTCTCACTTCCACGGGCCATACGTTGTGATTTCCTTCTTACATGGGTAATTTCTCCTTCAACCTCGTTGATTTTGTTTCCCTCGCCGACTTCTCACGTACTAGAATGTCAACCTCTTAATGGTGATCCCAATCTTCATTGTGAAACTAAATTTGTCTTGCCTTCATCCAACTTTTTAAATGTCTAAGTATGTGGGTGTTCAAAATGATAATATAAGGATATGTGAGAGAGTTTGTGAAATTACTAATCCCGAGTATTAATTTTTACTCTGGATGGAGGTTTGAGTCAACACTCTTTAAGATCGAAAGGTATAGTGAAAGGTTATTTTAGGGTTCCTAAGACTATGTATTCAATAGGGAATCTCACCACACATACAATATTGGTATTTAAGTAGCAACATTTGAATTCTTTGTTTAAATGTAGAATATGTAAATAACATAATTAGAGATCCAATTGAAAGATGTTTCAACTGAGGTAATGAAGAGAGAAAATGTTGTTTCGGGCCAAGCTGACTAATTTCTATGAATACAAAACCTGGGATCATATGCCCATAAGGAAAGGTCGATATTCTTAAAAGGGTATTTGGATATCAAGGACTATTTCCAAGTATAGTGGAGTCTTTGAATTCTAATAGCTCTCTTGACCCTTATTTACTATTGAAATATGAAATAACTAAACATATACTATTGTTGTGCTATCTCATAATTTCTAGTGTTGTGTAGGTTTCCAACTTAAAAAATATTTCCATAATTGCAAGACAAAACCATTATGCAATAGTGAAGGGTATATATTGGTTTCACATAGTGATAGCTTTCCCATTAGCACATTCATAGTCTTTGAAGGAGAGGTGCTCAAACTGATAATTGAGTAATAAACATAACCCTTCTTTCATTTGATAGAGGAGAATATCAAGTGAATAGAAGATAGGGAGCAACCATTCATGCACAATTGATGATTGATGTTGACCTCAAAATTACAAATAAGAAACCTAAGCAATGAATCTATCGACACTAAGGTCATTTTTTTCTACCTATTGTTGGTTAGATATAGAGCTAGAGCATTTTAGTGACAAAGCCATGCCTTGTATGTTTGTTTGGTGATTAACAACCTACAAGCTAAAACTTAGACTTTACTTCTAGTACATAGGAAATTAGTTATTATGTGCAATATACATGGTGAATAGAGGCCTGGTAGCCATTTGGAAGATATATTTTAGTGTTACACTCAAAATTTCATCAAGAACATAGGCCTAGTAGCCTTTCTGAAGATAGAGCTATCTATATAAGTTATTCCACACTTTTTATAGAATTATTTGAACTTATTTCTATAGAACTCTCCAACAGTATATGTCCTCAACACCTTTATTTTATTCTTTTTATGGTTCTCTACAAGAGCCTTCAGCTCTTTAAATTTACCAAAAATCTCAAATTTCTTTCGGAGGAAATACACCCATGTGTTCCTCAAGAAATAATCTAAGAATGAAACATAGTACACATATTTCCCTATTGATGGAATAGGAGTAGGTCCAAACACATCATAATGTATCAACTCCAATATTCCTTTTACTCTTGTAGCACTAGATAGGAATCTCACCCGACTTTGTTTACCATATATACAATGTTCATAGAAATTGAAATATAATGAGAAACCATACATACCTTGAATCATACATTTACAATCTAATTATTAAAGGTCCTTCTCTCCACTATGTCCTAGTATTCGATTCCATATCATGGTCTTCTATCCATGGACAATAGGGGTCATTTATTCTTCATTTCTATCCTCAAGAACAACAAAGTTGTTACACCCATCATTAAAAGTGCTTCCCAATAGCTTGTATAGAGTTCTAATTTGAACTCCCCTTGTCAACACCATTGAACCTCAAACCATATTATTTGTTTCCTTTTCAAATATAACATGCACACCTGCATCACCCATATTACTTATAAATATTAGGTTTATGGTCATATCTAGAGTGTGTAAAACCCCAAGGAGAGTTATAATCCTTCCATGTTTGAGAAAGAGATTCAATATTCCACATCCTATGATTCTGTCTGATGAATCATTTCCTAGGAAAACATCACCTCCATTGTACTTTTCATATTCACAAAACTACTCCCTATGAGGTGTCATATGAAATGAAGCACTTGAGTCAATCAACCATATATAATGATCTACATTTGTACCTATATATGACATCTAAGAATCACCTCCTTCTTCCTTGGAGGTTTTCATTTATGTGGAAAGAGAACCATTATATCCATTACCTTTATCCACATGATTATATCTACAATATTTCTTATAATGCCTAGTTTTATCGCATTTCTATCATTTCCTTAAAGATTTTCTTGGAGATTTAGATCTATCCTTCGAAGACTTATTTTTTCTCCCTAGGGACCTTCTACAGATCAAACATCCTTTTCTACAACCTCCATGGAATTTCTCCTCATCTCCTCTGATGACAAGGATGAAACTACATCCTTAAACTTTAATCTAGATTTAGTGGTACTACCATTTGCTACAACTGGATTATCCTAAGAGTCTAGCAAAGAACATAAAAAGGAAATACACTTATCTTCTTCCTCCATATTAATATCAATAGATATAAGTTAACTTACTAGAGTATTTAAGGAATTTATATGCTCTGTCACAAAGTTTCCATCTTCCACCCTAAGATGATACAACTTCTTTTGGAGAAACAACTTATTTACTAGGGACTCTAACTAATAAAAAATTCCTAACTTTTCCCATGGCTTGTTTGTATTGTCTTCTTTGGATAAATTTAGCAACATTGAATCTAAGAGGTAAATCAAATTGTACTTCTTGGCCTTATTTCCAACTTTTCCCAATCTTCTTTCAACATACTAGTAGGTTTTGTACCTAGATCCACAACAACCCATTGTTCTCTGTGTAAAGGAGAATCTTCCATATTTAACTTCCATAACTCGATGCTCTGGACATTAAAATTTTTCATTTCTATTCTTGAATTTATTTCCATTTTCTTTACATAAGATTCACTACACAAAGCTCTCACTCAAGCACATGTTTATCGTTGTCAAGTGAAATATATGCTATCTATTTCGACATTAAATTGTCAACCTAGGGCTCGTACAATTCGAGGTGCTAGAACTGTGTGTGTAGGTCTAGAGCTCTAATCTAGCCTAGACTAGCCTAATCTAATCTAATGCCAATAAACTCAAATAATGAAGGCCTTTACTTTAAATTTACAAAGTAATCTACAACTAGGAATGATAAATTCATTATTCTAAGTGAAAAAATATTGAATAAAAGCAAACTATCTTTCTTTAAAAACAACCTATGTTCATGGGCAGTGAACTCATAAAGAAAATTGTCGTTAATTTTTATTTATTTATAGTGAACTCTCTTCTTAAAGAAAAACTTACAATTATTCCTATCTTGCAGAGAATAAACACTAATCTATCTAACTAAAAGAAAGAAAATAAAGAACTCACAATTATTTATATCTTGTAGTGAATAAGCCCTAATCTATTTAACTGAAAGCAAGAAAAGAAAAAACTCACATCCCGATGGCATCTAACTACTAATGAAAATTCAAGTAAACATCAATCATTCACTCTATCACACTAATACTAGAAAATACTTTTTTCAAAATCACTAATTCAAGTGAGTCTACAAACCCATAACTAGCACTAATTAGAAATCCTAATTCAAATTTGTAACTAAATTAACATTGATAATACTTCGTATAGAAATCTACAAACTCAAAACTAATTCAAGCAAATCTACAAACTCATAACTAGCACTAATTATAAATCCTAATTCAAATTCATAACAATGAAAATACTCTGTGCAAACCTATAAACTCATGGTTAGTGCTAACGAAAAATCATAATTCAAATTCATAGTTGGAATTTCATTAAAAATCATAACCTAAACTACCATTGAAGATCATACTCAAAATAAAATAAGATGCTACTAGAAATCATAATTCAAAATCCACTCCTATCCTATCATATTGATGCTAAAAGAAAAATCAGAAAATGAAACAAGCATACAGAGAATATTTGGAATTGCAATCTGATAAACAAACACTATCTAAGTTAGTACTCTGCAGAGTAATTTATACAAAAAGACATGACAGTGTAATTAGACAACTTCTACAATCTGAAGAAAAAGACATGACAGTGTAATTAGACAACTTCTACAACCTGCAAACAAATTGTTAGGAGTTTAATCATTAACACAAAACCATGGACATCCCTCTGTGATATACACACAATTCAGAAAGTAATTTTCAAATGAGAGAAGATGTACAGGGAGATGAATTATACAACGATCTGAAATTAAAAGATACCCAAAGCAAGCAATTTAAAATTAAGAAATATATACAATAAATAAACAATTTTGAAATCGAAGAAGTATGAAAGGAAACTATGCAAATGAAAACATCTACTAGTATAAACAATCACCCAGACCATTGGTGGCCCCTCCAGAAGGTCGTGGCAACACTTCAACAGGAAAACACAATCACAAAGTTAACACAATATTGACATTATACAGAAAATGGTGATAATGTCTGTGTAAAATGATAAAAATTTGTCTTCACTTTCTTCATGTCATGGACAATGGTATTTATAGATGTTTACATAGCTTGAGAGATCGCCCAATGGAAGGTTCGACCCTCTCTAAAAACAGTAAATTCATTAATTCTATTCTAACAACAAGATCTTTCTTAAAAGTATTTGCGTGCCACTTAGTGGTCGCTGCAACTGCCAAATCCGAGATGTGTCGAGCTCCATAGCTAGAGGGCACAAGGCGGCATAAAACCCATATCCCTTATTTGTTCATCAAATCTCGCCGTCATGCTAACCGCCAACTCCTCTGCGCTTCGAGTGTCGGATGGAGTGTCAGATGCCAAATCGAGGACCACGAACTGCTCTCAATCAATCCACAATTTCAAGAAACGACCCATGTGGGACCTAATTGGGAATATTACGCACAAAAATCATGTGCCAGATTTTTGTGATTCCACTTCATCCTTCCACAAATTAAGATTGAATTTCATTGTTGTAACAATGTCGAATGAAGGTCTGTATGGAGGATCAAATCGTGATTTCGACCTATTGCAAGCAAACTGGAACGTTATATCTTCATAATCATTTAACTGAGATTAATTGATCATAAAATCATTGAAAAAATGATAATTATACATACCTTGTGCAATTCCATGGCAAATTGATATATAAAGATTGATAATACCTTTAAAATGGCTAAATGAGAACATAGCATATATGATGTCACATGCAAAAAGGATTTGGCCATTGGAAAAAATAGTCAAAACACCAACCCAACATTACCCCCACACCTAAGGATTTGCAGGTCCCTTTGCAAACAAAAATGGATCACCCGACATAACTATACTCGTGAAGGAGGGGGTGGATTTTCTTTAGAAGATTCTCCCTCTTTCCCCAGGGATTGTTTCTTAGGCCTTTTACGATGTTTGAATTGCATCTAGAGACTGTGATTGGTGGTGGTCATATGATCAACCAATCGCTGAAGAGAATTCACTTTTTCTTGCAAGACAACATTGTCATGATGCAGATTCCTATCCATAGTTTTTCCTTCTTCCAATTGTTTAAGCAATTGAGAATTTTCTTGTTGCAATTTATCAATAATTAGGGTATGATCATATGGCTCAAGAGAAGAAGGCTTGGATTCCTTGACAGATGTAGAAGGTATGTCAAAGTTAGAAGATTATGTAGGCATCTGGGAGGAAGGAGTAACAATGTTTTTGTGAGGGAGACTAGGTGTAATAGGTTCATATTTGACCTCTTTATCGGGCTCAAAATCCTTTGCAGAAACTTATTTAAGTATTTAATGGGGGCTCTCATGGTTGGAATACAATTGAATAGGATCTGAAGTACTTGGAGGTTTTATATTGGGCTTGCCACTCATACTTCAGGTTCATTTTCGAAAGGATTTCCCCTTGAATCGATTAGCTCCTCTCCTCTTTGTAGGAACCAAAGGAAAATATTGATGAAATTCTTGTAGCTTCTTAGTTTTATAATCAATAGGTGTTGAAGGCAATTGGGAATTATCAGCAGGCTTCTTAATTTTCTTACCAGATGAGGCTATAGGGGAATCAAGAGTTTTCTTGGTGAGTTTTAATTTGAATGGTTTGTACTTTGGAGGTAAAACAAATCGTGTAAGAAATTAGATCAATGTCCAAGTCTTTGACTTGGACATTTGATCATAAAATGCATTTGTAATTTTAATTGGGTCACAAAATGAAATTTTAAAAATATGTCATTTAATTCATCCAATTTATCATTGCAACGAGTGTAATCAATTCGAGCAATCATACCTGAACGTGATCGTGATCAGTTACAGTGTATACAATACCTCATCTGATCCTCCAAATGGCACTCCATCCGGTCCTCCAGATGGCACTCCATCCAGTACTCCCGTGTAAGTGGAAATTATCCCATAGTAAACGGACGTTCACCCATAACACTTATCTTGGACAATTTCTGGCAGGCATGGTGAACATGAGCATGGAGCATGGATAGGATGAGTATGAATAGGATTATCCATTTTTTAATTCCTTTTCATCGATCTATAACAGTATAAAAACAACTTGTTCCTCTTTTCATAGGCTTTTAATACATGTGGCAGTGATCATTTAGCAGTTGTTATTGATCTGTAATTGTCACAAGGAGCAATTAAGTATAAGTAGTCTTCCATTGTATAAACATAAAAATGCACAGCAGGTTTATAACACACAAAGTGATGTCAACAGTATAGAAATTATCATACTAATACAAAAAGTTGTTGATATAATTGCCTGGAATATTGTAAAGACAATATGACATAATTTTTTACAGAGATCCTACTTCCTCTTCTCATGGATTGTAATATAGATGGTAGTGTTTATCATGTGTCAACTCAGGAAACCCCTCCCCCACTCCTAAGTTTTGTGACACCTCACAATCAAAGATATAGGGAACTAGTAAATTCTCCCAATAGCCTAAGATTTACAGTTTTCCAAGTGTAGAGATAAATTTCACACATCAGTCTGACAAGACAGTTAAAATATGGCCCCACCTATAGGACAGAACATCCTACATATAGTTAAGAAGAGGTAGGTGAGAGAGTCTTAGGATTGTCTTAAAGTTAGTTCCCAATGGAAGATTGATGGAGTTCATTTACCTTTACTTAACCATGCATACTTCTTTTCATATTTTCCTACAAGTAGTGTCGTACATCAGGACAAGTTTTAAGATTTAGGAATTTTTTTTATTGTTTGTCATATCATCACCCTCGCTAGGTAGAATGCCCCACTGCCAGCAAGCCTGTTCAGTACTCTGACAGATTTACCTAGTCATACCACAGGCCGGTATCCACTGCTAGCAGACCTGTTCAATATCCCGACAGGTTAGCCTCTTACACCCTTATATAGCAAAGACTGGTCCACCATCTTTTAATATTTGTGTATAAATATTTCTTTTTGCAAGAAGATAGGGAGGCGGCTCTAAAAAATTTTATTTTGGACTGGGATAGTATTTAAGTTAGAGGATGAATCTTCTTTATGTATTCCTTATAGATTGTCTTCATGTAAGGGATACTTAAGTGCGCGTAACCAATCTAAAGATATGGTATAATCGAGCATTTTTAGTGTGTGGTGGATGGTACCATTGGAAAAGAACAGAAATAAGGTAACCGCTATTCATACCTTATTTCTACTCTTTCATAAAGATACTTTACTCACCTACTCAGGGTTCTTGGGGAAATTGTACAAGTAACCTCTAGGTTTGATAAGACAAGGTGTCACTTCCTTATATTCTA
>JZKD02S1599280.1:194594-207196 GCA_000966675.3 Picea glauca | reverse complement strand
TTTCTTCTTTGCAAGCACTTTGACTTCTTTGACCTTTTGGAGTTTCAAGCCAATCATATGAGGGTCCTTCAACTTCGTAAGGCCATAACTCTCAAACCGTGAGGAGTTATGTGACGTTCCACATACCACCATAAATGGCATGACATGTACTATCCATCTAGAATATTCTTACCTACAAATATATCAAAACTCATACCATTATACATCAAACAAACTTGGGTCCATTACCCAAACCTTTGTGCTACCGAAATTCGCTACCAAACTTTCTTCGAGGGTTGAAATCAATGATAACCAACCCAATTAATCAACAATATCCCCCTTTGGCATTGATGGCAACACTCTGATGCAATACTGAAATCATATCACTCATGCTCCCCCTGGAACCATGCCTGCATCTATGTGACCAACGCTCCCCCTGGAACCATGCCTTTGTCCTCTGCATCTAATAAATCTCTCCCCCTTTGTCATCAATGGAAAATGTATCTTTCCATTTGGGGATTCTCCCCCTAACTGACTCGTCTGATCTCCCAACCCAAACGGTCCTCTTTATGGTGCTTCCTCAGGTACATCTAAGACATATAAGATAACAATTCAAAAGAATTCATTTTGGATTAGAAATAACTCCGAGACTCTGGTGAAGATACTCAAAGGATTCTCGTGGAAGCGGTTTTGTAAAGATGTCTGCCACTTGTTCTTTTGTGCCCACATATTCAACTATGATGTTCTTTTCTACAACATGTTCCCATAGAAACTGATACTTGATTGGAATGTTCTTCGTCTTGGAGTGCATCATCGGGTTATTTGAGATATTGATGGCACTTGTATTATCACAATAGATTGGAATGGGCTCATCATACTCAATATGTATATTTGTCAGAGTTTTCTTCATCCATAGAACATGTGTACAACATGTTGTTGATGCAATATACTCTGCCTCGACTGTAGATAAAGATATTGATGTTTTCTTCTTTCTTATCCATGACACTAAACACTCACCCAAGTAGAACGATGCTCCACTAGTGCTTCATTGGTCATCAATGCAACCTGCCCAATCTACATCTATGTAGGCAATAAGTGATAGATCATTTCCTTTTGGATACCATAATCCAAACTCTTATGTTCCTTTGAGATATCTGAAAATCCTCTTCACTGATAATACATGTGATTCCTTTGATGTTACTTGAAATCATGCCACATGTCCAACTGCCTGCATTATATTTGGTCTTGATGTTGTCACATATTATAGGCTACCAATTATTGACTCGTATTGCCTCTGATCTGTAGACTTTGAATCATCATATTTGCTCAACTTGCAACTGGTTTTCATGGGATTTGTTAGTCCCTAAAGTTGCACTCAATTGTGAGAGGGAAAGATAGGGCATCATCAGGTTATTGCAATAGTATTTTAAGGTTTTTATGAATTGGATTTTTTAAAGGGTTGTTAAAAATTGGTTCAAGCTTTCAAGGTAAACATGAAGTTCAGAATAAATCCAAGAAATATCACACTGATTTTTCAAAAGGTAGCCACATAGATAGATAAGACAAAATAAGTAAGAATAAGAGAGGAAATATGGAAGTCTTCAATCGATTAACCCCATATGGATTTCTTATCTCAAAATGTAATTTAGAAACAAGAACATGTTCTTGTAAATCAAAACTTGATAATAACAATAATAGTAAAATCTCCATTGCATTAATTAAGACCAAGAAAACAATGCATTGCAATTGAAAAATGATCTCAAGCAAGAAATGAAAAAGAACATGAAAGAAGAGAAAGTATGACCATCAATATGTATTTTCTATTAAGTATCAAGGTAGAATAGATCTTTCTTACAAAGAGTACAAAATAAGTCCCTGAATATCCAATTTTTCAACCCCTTACCTCTCCTTCTACAGAGTTTATATAGAAACATTACATAATTATCAAGATCCAAAAGAAATGAATCTGAAAACCTCTTCAACTATATTTAGTTTCTTGTTTAAAATAATCAAGGAGAATATCAAATCTGATCTCCAAGTCGAATTGCTGAGGTGGTTTGTCAACTATTGTCCATGAGACTTTTTAGGAAAATAAATCTGGCAAATTCCTAAAAAATAGGGTCCAACAATATCTTCGTATCTCCCAAATGATGACATATGTGTAAAAAAAAGAGAGGGTTTTGTGAAGGGGGGAATTCCCAACAAAAAACTCTTTTATTTTCTAAAAATTCATCTCCGGATGTTCTACAACCTCTCCCAAAATTACTGACTAAAACAAGAAATTATGTATAATTGTGAAATCTCATAAAATTAGGCCTCAAAGATATATCTGAATCTCTTAAACTGTGACAGTTGTGTAAAAACTGAGAGAGGTTTTTGTGAAGAGGCATGTTACCAACAAAAATGACTTTTTGTTTCAACTAATTCATCTCCATATGTTCTTAAACCTCTCTTGAGGATAAAGACTAAAATAGGTAAAAAAAAAAAAAACTCTTGTAGCTTTCTCAGAAAAATAGGCCTCAAAGATCAATTTGAATCTCTTAAAATGTGATATATGTGTAAAAACCGAGAGACATTTTTGTGAAGGGGCATGTTCCCAACAAAAATCTCTTTTGGTTTCAACAAATTCATCTCCATAGTTTCGAAAACTGCTCTTGAAGATAAGGACTAAAACAGGAAAAACAGAGTATTTTATGTATTTGATTTATGTTTTTTCTTCTTTCTATTGTGTTCATATTTACTTTTTGAAATCATGTATCTTCTCTTGTTGTTTGTAATTCCATTGCTTCACCTAATCTTTTTATTTATTTTATTGCTTCACCATTTTCAGGATTTCATTAATCATGTCTTTATCACTTATAACCTTGACTTTAAATTATGGAAATTCTTCTACAGGTGCAAGTTTGTTCAGGTCTATAGAAGTCTTGGGTTCTCTCATTTTGATTTGGTATCTAGAGGATAGTTTTGAGCTATGATCATCATCAGAACTATTTGATTCCATGGCCTCTAGGATATCTAGAATCTGATCTGAATCTTCAGGATGGTAGTGTTTGTCATCAGAAATTCCACCTGTACCTTTAAATAGTGCTTCAACTTTTGAGGATCTGGTGGTTTCTCTTGTTATCCTAGTTGCAGAGGTTTCTTCTTTGATTGGGGATTCATCAACTGTAACACTCTGTTTTTGTTTAGTTGATCTCTTCCCTTTTTCTTTTTTAGATTTTCTTGGTTGTGGATCATTATTTAGAGATTGGATTAACCGATCCCATGGTCTATGTACTTCCTTCAAAGAAGAAACAACTAATGTCTTTATTAAAAATTGGTGGAACGGACTGCCTTTGGCTATGGCAGGATGAGACTATACCCTTTTGGACATCTTAGATAGACTTTTGAGTAGAAAATAGGGTAAATTTTGGGGATAATATGAATTGATGTGCATTAAAAATATGATATGATAAATATAAACTAATGAGAACCTACCTTCGCATGTAATATACTTGTGAATTATAATCAAAACAATATGCCACTCCTTTCGAATCCAGTTGTGTGGTACTCATTTTTTCCAATTAGGGTTATGTTTTTCTGGTAGTAGGAACTATTCACAAATTCCATAACCACGTGCTCTTTTTTCCACCACCTTTCATCCCCAATTGGAAATTTGAAAGCTCTTGCAATGGAGTGTTCAGTCACCATCATCAACAATTTTCCAATCACAACTTTGAAACCATCAAATTTCTGTGTGAATATCATGGAGACATGTTCATCATGTCCCTGGAAAGTGGTGAAAAATTTGAACCAACCTGTGCCTTTAAACCTCTACGCCATTTGTGGGTAAGTTTCAAGTAGTGATGTGCCTTCAGGTTCCAACCTAATGATTTGTCCACTCTTCTTCGATGCCATGTGATTGATACAGTTCTGTAAAAATCTACGCGATTTGAAACTGGGAACTTTGAGACCTGTGGTTGTTAGATTATAACAATTCCTCTAAATTCAATATCTGCACACCACATCCGATATATTAGAATAACAGATGATGATATCATTTAATAATATCAAGAAGGGATTGATTTGATGCAATTCCTTGCAGGTACAGTTCGATCTCATTCATACAATGGTTTAAACTACATCATCAACTCAAGCAATGATAAGATCTGGGTTGACTGGCGCTTTCAAAACATAATTACCTTAGCGCTGCAAGAATAGTGCTATTCCTATAGCGATATTCATGACTTGCCAATAATTTGAAATTTCAAAATTCAAATACACAAGTGATGTGACAAATCTCATTAATTCACGTCCTAAACCTTCCAAAACTTAAGGAAAATATTTCAAAGTGCAAAAATTGCAAAACATAGCAAATCAAAACAAGGGTAAAAGTCTAAAAATCAAGAAACAAAGTATAAGAAGGGAGGATTTAGGATTAGGGATACTCACTAAATCAAGAACAAAATTAGATAATAACACAGGCTCCTTCTGGGGGTGAAGTTTTAATAATAGAACTTTAAGAACTGCAAACCAATGCCTTTACCTTGCTTCTGATTCACTGATTTCTCTGCTCTGTCATCCTTTATTTACAACACAACTGTATAAAAACAATTCCATTGGGTATATGTAGTCTTTATTTGAGCTCAAAAATAACAACCACAAAACTGCAAGTAGTCTTTCCATTGGGCTATGGAGTCCTTATTCTTGTATACTGAAAACAAATTGCTCGGATGCAAGCTTATTCAACCATTATACTCTACTTTCGTGCTGAAATAATGTTGATCATGTGTAGGTTAATTTTCAATGCAACCATGAAATGATTTCACTTCCAAAAGGGTCTTCTTCCTTGTAGGTAAATAAGAAAATGTAGAAAAACTGATATTTTTGCAGCAAAAAATGAATGGGCATCCCACACTTACAACTGCAATTTGTTTTAATTCCACACGTTGAAAAATTTTGAACCTCTGTAAACATGAACTCCATGTAGAGAGCCATGGGATCCTGCCAATGGTTATGCATCTCTAGTTGATATAAGAATCCATATTGTTTCTCTATGATTTCTACTTCATTTATGAGAGAATTATTCATTTGAAGATCACTAGTTTTATCAAAAGCATCTGGAACCTGCTCATATTCTTCTTGGATAACATTTTTCAAAACAACATTATCATCATGAGAATCAGGAGTTTGGTATTCATCTTCCACGTTGTCGTCATATGCATAACTATCATACACTGGCTCTGGTTCTTCATGGACGATGGAATGAATGCCTTCATGAATTTGTTGGTCAGAATTTGTCACATCATCAACATCTAGATCCAGAACTTCAAGATCATCATCATGCTCATCAAATAAAGGTTGATTTGAAAAAAAAAATGAACTCTGAAAACCAAGGACCTCTACTTCACGATCATATTGATAAAATGAGTGTATATATGTTGCTTGATCATCATAAGAATTTTGACCATAAAACGCATATGAAACAACATCAAATACATTTGCAACTACTGGTTTTTCTTTCTCATTTATAGTATGGTCTTCGACAATAATTTATTTAGTCAACAAATCTTCAAACAGATTAGGAACAACATTTGTATCATAGTCACTACTATTAGAAACATTCAAATTGATACAAAATGCATCTAAAGTATCATTATTATGAATTTCAAGATCAGAATGCTGAAAATATTCCTGTTGTAGGATAGATTTAGAAGAAGATATGACTAATAATGAATCTTCTTCCTCTTCCTCGATGTAATTATCATCTTCGTGTGTACTACTAGAGTAATCAATTTCTTGAGAATAATATCATGATTTATATTTCTCACAACAATCTACTAGAAGAAGCTCAACTGGAAAATACCTTTTACATTGTTCATTGAATGCCACATGAAATTATCTTAAAGAAGAAATGATGGAAGAAGGAAGAGATCTGTACCAGACACGTGCATCACCCTCCAAAGAGTACATAAACATTTTCATCAATGCATCTTCATGATGAATATTCATTTGATCCATGCATTGATGAAACTTAATCAAATGTAGTGTCGGATTGTCCTCATCCTTTTCCCTGAACCATGGAAGACAATCTCCCCATATATCAATAGTGGGAACATCATTAGGGAAACTAACAATAGCAAAGAAATTAAATGGTGTCGACCTCCATGCCAAAATAGATTCCATAGACTTTGACATCTCGGATCAGTGGAGTTGCCAATGGATTCTTCCTTTATGGAGTCGCCAGGTGAATGATACAGTCAGAAAAAGTATCCAACTCATGTTCACCATCAAGAGCTAGAATTGATCGTTGTCATTCTCCCAGGGATAAATATTATGTGTCTCTGTCCTCGACAGTGGCGCCAAAAGATGTTAGTCCCTAAAGTTGTACTTGACTGTGAGAGGGAAATCTAGGGCATCATCATGTTATTGCAATAGTATTTTAAGGGTTTTATGAATTGGATTTTTTAAAGGGTGGTTGAAAACTGGTTCAAGCTTTCAAGGTAAACATGAAGTTTAGAATAAAGCCAAGAAATATCACATTGATTTGTCAAAGGGTAGCCACATAGATAGATCAGACAAAATAAGTAAGAATAAGAGAGGAAATATGGAAGCCTTCAATATGTTAACCCCATATGGATTTCTTATCTCAAAATTTAATTTCAAAACAAGAACATGTGCTTGTAAATCAAAACTTGATAATAACAATAACAGTAAAATCTTCACTGCATTAATCAAGACCAAGTAAACAATGCATTGCAATTAAAAAATGATCTCAAGCAAGAAATGAAAAAGAAAATGAAAGAAGATAAATTCAGACCATCAATATGTCTTTTCCATTAAGTATTAAGGTAGAATAGATCTGTCTTACAAAGAGTACAAAACAGGTCCCTGAATATCCAATTTTTCGACCCCTTACTTTTCCTTCTACAGAGTTTATATAGAAACATTAATAATTATCAAGATCCAAAAGAAATGTATCTGAAAACCTCCTCATCTATATTTAGTTTTTTGTTTCAAATAATCAAGGAGAATATCAAATCTGATCTCCAAGTTGAATTGATGAGGTGGCTTTTCAAGTGTTGTCCATGAGATTTTTTAGGAAAATAAATCTGACAAATTCCTGAAAAATAGGGTCCAACAATCTCTTTGTATCTCCCAAACGGTGAAATATGTGTAAAAAATGAGAGATTTTTTTGTGAAGGGGGATGTTCCCAACAAAAACCTCTTTTGGTTTCCAAAAATTGATCTCCATCTGTTCTACAACCTCTCCCAAAATTACTGACTAAAACAAGAAATTATGTATTGTGAAATCTCAAAAAATTAGGCCTCAAATATATATATGAATCTCTTAAACTATGACAGTTGTGTAAAAACTGAGAGAGTTTTTTGTGAAGGGGAGTGTTTCCAACAAAAACCTCTTTTTGTTTTAACTAATTCATCTCGAGCTGTTATGAAACATCTATTGAGTATAAAGACTAAAACAGGTAAAAAAACAGAGTATTTCTTGTAGCTTTCTCAGAAAAATAGGCCTCAAAGATAAATTTGAATCTCTTAAAATGTGATAGATGTGTAAAAACAAAGAGATTTTTTTTGAAGGGGCATGTTCCCAACAAAAACCTATTTTGGTTTCAACAAATACATCACCATAGTTTCGGAAACTGCTCTTGAAGATAAGGACTAAAACAGGAAAAACAGAGTATTTCTTGTATTTGATTTTTGTTTTTTCTTCTTTCGGTTGTGTTCATATTTACTTTTTGAAATCATGTATCTTATATTGTTGTTTGGAATTCCACTGCTCCACCTGATCTTTTTCTTTCTTTTATTTCTTCACCATTTTCAGGATTTCTTTAATCTTGTCTTTATCACTTCTAACCTTGACTTTAAATTCCGGAAATTCTTCTGCGGGTGCAGGTTTGTTAGCCTTTGGTTCTCTCATTTTGATTTGATATCTAGAGGATAGTTCTGAGCTATGATCATCATCATAACTATCTGATTCCATGGCCTCTAAGATATCTGGAATCTGATCTGAATCTTCAGGATGGTAGTCTTTGTCATCAGAAATTCCACCTGTACCTTTAAACAGTGCTTTAGATTTTGAGGATCTAGTGGTTTCTCTTGTTATCCTGGTTGCAGAGGTTTCTTCTTTGATTAGGGATTCATCAACTGTAACACTTTTTTTCTATGTAGTTGATCTCTTCCCTTTGGATTTTTTAGATTTACTTGGCCATGGATCATTATTTAGAGACTGGATTATCCAATCTTAGGGTCTTTGTACTTCCTTCAAAGAAGAAACAACTAATGTATTTATAAAAACTTGGTGGAACAGACTGCCTTTGGCTATGGCAGGATGAGACTATACCCTTTTGTACATCTTAGATATAATTTTGAGTAGAAAATGGGGTAAATTTAGGGGGTAATCTCCATTGATGTGCATTAACAATCTGATATGATAAATGCAAACTAGTGAGAACCTACCTTCACATGTAATATACCTGTGAATTATAATCAAAACAAATGAAACTCCTTTCGGATCCATCTGTGTGGTACTCTTTTTTTCCAATTAGGGTTATGTTGTTTTGGTAGCAGGAAATGGTTCACAAATTCCATAACCACATGCTCTTTTTTTCCACCACCTTTCACCCCCAATTGGCAATTTGCAAGCTCTTGCAATGGAGTGTTCAGTCACCATCATCAACAATTTTCCAATCACAACTTTGAAACCATCGAAGTTCTATGTGAATATCATGGAGACCTGTTCATCATGTCCCTGGAAAGTGGTGAAAAATTTGAACCAACCTACATATTTAAACCTCTGTGCCATCTGTGGGTAAGCTTCAAGTAGTTATATGCCTTCAGGTTTCAACCTAATGATCTATCCACTCTTCTTCGATGCCATGTGATTGATACACTTCTGTAAAACTCTGTGCGATTTGAAACTGGGAACTTTGAGACATGCGGTTGTTAGATCATAACAATTCCTCTAAATTCAATATATGCACACCACATCTAATATATTAGAATAACAGATGATGGTACCGTTTAATAATATCGGGAAGGGATTGATTTGATGCAGGTCCTTGAAGGTATAGTTCGATCTCATTCATACAATGGTTTAAATTGCATCATCAACTCGAGCAAAGATCGAGGAGCACATGCAGGTCCTTTATCCACGATTTGCACAATCATGATAATATATGGGTTGACTGGGGCATGCCAAAACATAATTACCTTAGCATTGCAGGAATAGATTTATTCATGTAGTGGCATTCATGACTTGGCAATAATTTGAAATTTCAAAATTCAAATAGACAAGTGATGTGACAAATCTCATTAATTCACGTCCTAAACCTTCCAAAACTTAAGAAAAATTATTTCAAAGTGCAAAACTTGCAAAACATAGCAAATCAAAACAAGGGTAAAAGTCTAAAAATCAAGGAATAAAGTATAAGAAGGGAGGATTTAGGATTAGGGATACTCACTAAACCAAGAACAAAATTAGAGACTAACAGGAGTGATACTTGGTTTGCAATATTCCATTCCAAACCTCTTTAGCATTTCTCTGATATACTTGGTTTGAGAAATAAAAATTCCTTGGTTGCTTTGACGTATATGAAGACCCAAAAAGAAGGATAGTTCTCCATGTAATGACATTTCAAATTCATTATGCATGTCCTTTGCAAATTTCTAGCTTAACCTGTCATCAGTACTTCCAAAAATAATATCATCAACATAAACTTCAATTAATAAAATACCATCTTGAGTTATCTTGATGTAGATTTTGTTATCTGCACTTCCTTTTCTGAACCCTGCATGTTGTAGATATTTATCCAGTCTAGAGTACCATGGTCTAGGAACCTGTTTCAGACCATATAAGGCCTTCTTTAATTTACACACATAATATGTATTCTCTAACAACTGAAATCCTTATGGTTATTCAATGTAGACTTCTTATTCAAGTTCCCCATTCATAAAAGTTGATTTTACATCCATCTGATACATTTTAATATTTTTGGAGCATGCATGAGCTAAAATAAATATGATTTCTTCCATTCTGGCAACTAGGGAAAATGTCTCTTCAAAGTCGATTCCTTCAACCTGTGCATATCCTTTGCATACCAATCTAGCTTTCTTCCTTGTAACTTGTCCATCTTCATTCAATTTATTCTTGTATACCCACTTTGTGTCGATCACATTCTTATCCTTTGGCCTTGGAACCAATTCCTAAGTGTTATTTTTCTTTGTTTGATCCAATTCTTCATCCATGTCCTTATTCCAAAATTCATGCTTATTGGCTTCTTCAAAAGAGGTTGGTTCAATCGTAGATGAGAGTGCTAGGTGTGTTTGTTCTAGTGAATGGATTCTTCTTCTAGTCTCAACTCCTACATCTTTGTTTCTGATAATCTGATCTAAAAGATGATTCTTATGTACTCGTCTACTAGGTGTCTTTGGAGGCACTTGTTGAACTTTCTCTTCTACGTCTATCGGATCCTCTTCATCTTCCCCTTCTACTTCTTCTTCATCTTTTGCTTCTTATTCGTAAATTTGTTCCATTGATTCATTTTCTTCTTCCATTAATTCTTGTCTACCTATTTCATCAATTGTTACATTGATGTTTTCCACAACTTTTTTCAATCTCAGGTTGTAACACTTGTATGTTTTCCTTGTACTTGAGTAACCAACAAGTACTCATTTTTCCACACGAGAGTCAAACTTTCCCATTCTTCCATCTTCTCTTTTGATCTAGCATTTGCTTCCAAAAACTCTAAAGTGCTTCAAATTTGTTGGTCTTCCTTTCCATATCTCGTAGGGAGTTTTTTCATTGTTGTTTATGAGCATTACTCTATTTTGAATTTGAATTTTTTTATGCATTTCCTGTGTCCAAAAGATATCTGTCAATTTGGAATCCATTAGCATTGTTAGAGCCATTTCCTATACTTTCGTGTTCTTTCTTTCAACAACTCCATTCTGTTGAGGTGTCCTAGCAACGGAAAATTGTCTTTTTATTCCATGTCTGCTGCAATAGTCCATAAATTCATTTGAAGTGAACTCTCCTCCATTATCAGATCTCAATCATTTGATTTTTGAATCCATTTCATTTTCAACCATTTCCTTGTAAACCTTGAAGTTTTCAAAAGCTTCTGACTTATTCCTGAGAAAACAAATTGCAGTCATTATTGTATAATCATCAACTAATAACATAAAGTATTTCTCACCTTTTAAACCCTTTGTTGTATTTGGTCCAACTAGATCAGTATGCACAATTTCTAGTGGTCTTGTCATTGAATATTCTTTTGATTTAAACATGGTCTTTGTTTGTTTTCCTTGTTGGCAATGCTTGCATAAAGTGTTGGTTGGTTTTGTGATCTATGGAATTTCTCTAACTGTTTCCCTTTTGTTGACTTTGACAAGGTTATCAAAATGTATGTGACCCATTATTTTGTTCCATAGCCAAATTTCATCTTCTTTTCCTAGGCAACACTTCTCATTTCCAATTCCACTTAATAAATATATGTTGTTTCAAGTTCTCGTAGTTGTTGCAATCAAATTTCTTGAACCTTATTTTCTTATCTCGCACTTTTGTGAATCAAAAGTAACTTTATGAACTTAGTCATACATTTGACTCACACTTAGAAGATTATGTTTCATATCTGTAATGCCCATATAATTCTAAACATCATTTAAGTTTCCTAAACATTTTATGAAAGTAAACTGAAATAGTAACTTCTTAGCATAATAGTGATTCTCATAATAGCAACTTCAGTAGCTTAGATTTATCAATAAATACTGAATTCATGACAGAAAGAAATAAATACATAACTTAACAAAGTACCTGGTTCTGATGTTAATTGTTGTTGCCACTGTGCCTTGCTACTGCCTTCCTGCTTCCTGCTACTAGATCAATCCTGCCACAAACAGAAAATAACTGCCCAAAACTATTGTCCTCCCTGCCAACTAGGAAAACTACCTAGCTCTAGGATATCTACGGATATCCTAGCCCTCCATGCCCAAAACCTCCAGCAACTTGGTGGCTCCATTGATCAAAAGTCACAGTTCATAACACTTTGTTCCTTGCTCACAGCAAGCCAACAGTCCCCAAATATCACAGACTCACAGCCAATACCACAGTGCACAGAAAATCGTTGCTCACAGCAAAACACAATCGTCCACAGCATCCATTATGTCCCCTCCCGTCGAATGGTGCATACATCCCCCTCTTCCCATACCTTATTCCTCCCTGCCAACTCACGCATTTACTTCACAACCACCCCCCCGTCCTTCGTCCTTCGTCGTGTTTTAATGTTTTATCTTCTTGGGATCCATAGCTATCCCTCTCTTCATACGCCACCATTTTATAAAATTTTCATTGATCTTTTAAATTATAATTCTCAAATCATTAAATGTGGTCTGTAGTTAGAGTATTACTTAGTTAATCACAATCATTTTCTTTTAATTAATTTTACTTTATAATATTTAATCATTTAATCAATTAGGATCGTTACATACACCCACCCTTCAAGAAACTTTGTCCCGAAGTTTAAGGTGTCTGATGGTACAAAGGAAAAGAACATGGTTCACACATTCACAACAAGTAACTAACATTATCAGTAAGTAAGTCAAGAAATCTCATACATACTAGTGTA
>JZKD02S1599280.1:126728-188927 GCA_000966675.3 Picea glauca | reverse complement strand
GCTTTCTCAAGCTCCCTCGTATCTAACCCCCAATTTCTACACCTGTCAACCTTTCAACTCTCTACGCGTTCTTCCTCTGTCCCACTTTCTCATCCGCTGGGACTTTCCTCACATCGGTTTTCGTCCATCACACGTCTGCCTCTGCTCTGCTCAAAGGTCTCCAGAATCTCCCTTGCCATGGCTCACATCCACACCATTGATCTGAGCACTTTACCAGTTCATTTTGCAGAAACAGAGTATATTGGTATGGTCCCTGATAAGATCCAGGACCTGGAGTCCAGTCTTCTTGAAATGTTGGGAACCAATCCCTTGTCTGTACATTTTGCGGAGCTCGCCCTCAGCTATGGTAAGAGGTACGATTCAGTCCGCCTATCTGTGCACAGTCTCAATACCTCCGTGAAGAATGCGGGGTTAATCGAATCAAGAATTTACATGGACCTCCCTTACTTCTATGGTAATGGATGGTGATTTCTTCTTTTGAAACAAAAATGATTTGCTTGTAAATCCAGTCCTGTACGAATTTTTGTATTTTGTTTTCAATTTATTTCATTTATATTTATAAATTTATTCATCTGTGCATACACACGTTGTTATAGGTGTAATATATATATCTAATTTTATGGGTATATAGGATTGTTCAAATTCCTCTCATCTGAGCTGAAGCATCCCTCTAGATCCCCCCCAGGATTCACTGTCGAACACCTCAACCCTCAGGCCTTGTCTTCCCTCGTCACGGCATGTTCACCTACCGTGACTTATCCCCAACTCTGTATCAGGATTCGGGGTTTCGGAATTTTCACTGTCACGAGTTCCTTACCTCTCCAATTCCCGATTCGCGATGAGCTTCATCTCTATGGGCTAGCCCCTACTAGCTATACCTTAATCTATATGACCGTGCTCACAAGACCGTTACCATATACCTTCCTATCAGGATTTTGTGCTTAGACTTCCCGATGGGTTCTTTTCTTCGTTAGCCCCTTCGCTACGAGCTTCGTCCATATGACCTACCTCCATGGTCGTGGCCTTGTATCACCCTATCGGGATTCGGGGTTTCGGCATTTGTGATGTCAACGCGTGCACATCCTTAGGATTCCCGATCCTCCGATCTCCGATACCACCTGTCGTTAACTCCCGACAAGGTTGGACCTTCTAACACCTGTCCTATGTTGTACCCTTAACTCCGTCGGGAAATCGTATGTCGGAGGTTCACGTTTTTAAACGTACTCGTTCACAGACCCTTCCTAGCTCCGAACCCCGATATGGAGTGACACCTTTCCTCCACTTAAACGCTAAGGTTGTGGGACCCATCGCATTTCGGAATTTCGCGACTTCTTCAGTCGTGATTCCTTTGTATGCAGGAAACCCGAAATGTCGAACCCTGATCCCTCAGGATCCCCTAACACACGTCACGCACAATGGACGGTCTAGATCTGATAGGGAAATCGCGTATCGCGATTTCAACCTGCACAAGTCTCACGTCTCTGGAAACCCCGATTTCACGACTCTTCGGGATCTTCTGACATGCGTCACTACCGTTTGAACGGCTCTGATCCTATCAGAAAATCGTGAATCGCGATTTCATTATGCAACGGTTCTACACTCCTAAAATCTCCGATGGTAAAATCTTGATGCCTCCCAAAACGCTGACACGTGTCCTGCCGAGATCAACGACAAGGATCCGTTCTCGGGATTTCGAGAACCACGAGGTCTCGATTCTCAAACTTTAACAAAACCCCAATAACTCGGATTTCCCAATGACTCTTCCGGGACTTCTTCTATGCAAGCTAGGGCTTAAACCCCGCGCAACTTTTCTAGATCTAACGGTTGACGAGATTTCGCCCGAGATCTGACGGCGCAAATCCGTTCTCCCATGTAGCAGACAGCTCTTCTTTGGGAAAATCGGTTAGTTTCTTAGAACATTACGTAGTGTTAAAATTGCTCTCTTGGAACAGTTGAAATTTATATGGGTCTATAGTTCATTATTACAATCATCGAGGCTTAATATAGGCAAATAATTCACACTATTCATGTGTGGTACAAGTCTGCTAAATTTCCTTTTTTTTTTTACCGCGCATCAGCAGTTTCACCCATTTAGGTAAGTTCGAGGTGAAATAGTCCTTTTCAAGGTCCCGCAAATGTCTTTTGCATTTTATTTAGTATGGTTCGTGTAGTCATTGAATCTTACCAGTTTCAAGCCTTCACTAGAAGCTTCCCACGGCATTTTCGTCGGTTTCAGGTGTCTATTCTACCCGAAACTTCATTAACGGCATTGCTCGAATAAAATTAAGTATGAATTCTCCTTTTTGTGCTCAATAGCTTGGATACCATATTGTATCATGTATCAGTCCCATTTAGTCAAACTGAAATTGTATCTCTTACAGGTTAAGCGTGGTTGGAGTTAACACTCTGGGTTTCGGCCCTTAGGCCCCAAATTTCGAACTAAGATGCTCTGATACCATATGTAATGCCCATATAATTCTAAACATCATTTAAGTTTCCTAAACATTTTATGAAAGTAAACTGAAACAGTAACTTCTTAGCATAATAGTGATTCTCATAACAGCAACTTCAGTAACTTAGATTTATCAATAAATATTGAATTCATGACAGAAAGAAATAAATACATAACTTAACAAAGTACCTGGTTCTGATGCTAATTGTTGTTGCCATTGTGCCTTGCTGCTGCCTTCCTGCTTCCTGCTACTAGATCAATCCTTCCACAAACAGAAAATAACTGCTTAAAACTACTGTCCTCCCTGCCAACTAGGAAAACTACCTAGCTCCAGGATATCTATGGATATCCTAGCCCTTCGTTCCCAAAACCTCCAACAACTCGGTGGCTCAACTAATCAAAAGTCACAGTTCAGAACACTATGTTTCTTTATCACAGCAAGCCAACAGTCACCAAAATATCACAGACTCACAGCCAATACCACAGTGCACAGAAAATCATTGCTCACAGCAAAACACAACCGTCCACAGCATCCATTTCGTCCCCTCCCGTCAAATGGTGCGTACATCCCCCTCTTCCCATCCCTTATTCCTCCTTGCCAACTCATGTATTTACTTCACAACCACCCCCCGGTCCTCCGTCCTTCATCGTGTTTTAGTGTTTTATCTTCTCGGGATCCATGGTTATCCCTCTCTGCATACGCCACCATTTTATAACATTTTCATTGATCTTTTAAATTATAATTCTCGGATCATTAAATGTGGTCTGTAGTTAGAGTATTACTTAGTTAATCACAATCATTTTCTTTTAATTAATTTTACTTTATAATCTTTAATCATTTAATCAATTAGGGTCGTTACAATATCTTCTACTAGTAGAACATTTTATGCCTTGGTATTCTTGTTCCCAATTCTGATTGTGCATTTTCCAATGATTTTAATTGAATCATCATTTCTGAAGGATACTGATCCATATCTTTCCTTTCTTAATGTAAGAAACATGTCTCTATCACTTGTCATGTGTTTTGAACAACCATTGTCAACATACCAACCACATTTTTTCTGCTTATCTTGTAGAGCGAGTGTGCATTCTTCATTGCTATATTGATTTTTCTTTCTTATCCATGTCCTTTTCTGAGGTTCATGTTTGTGACTGTTGTTGTTCTGTTGTGGTTCTTTAGGAGGGATTGTCATTATGCAATCTTTGGCCATGTGTCTAAAGCTGTTACATTTGTAGCATTCCACTTCAGTGCTCAAAAATTCAAATATGTTGTAACTTCTCCTCTGTGTTTCACTAGGTCTTCTTGGATAACCCTTTTGTGTATGACTTTCAAAGTTGTTTATGTTCCTATTGTTAGCTCTGCAATTCACAGATTTATGTAAAAAATTATTACATGCATAACATAAAAAATATATATATAGTTTGACACCTGGGAGTTGAAGATCTTCTTAAAGGAGGTACTCTTATGAATCCTTCTTCTTCCTGAGCCCTATTTTTTTCTATCGGTGGAGGAGTGTCCCTGTAATTTTCTTTGTAGACCTTCTTATCCCCTTTAATTGTTTCTGCATAGATTTTTGGATATGTTTCTTGTTCTTTTGTTTTGGAGCTCGATCCCTTTTTTGTCTAATTGTATCCAAGTCTAGACTTGTCATGATGAGGTTTTTGGCTGTTGATAATTCCATTCAAATCTTTTGAGTTGTTTTGGATATTTTTCTTTTGAATATTATTTAATAATGTGACAATTTCTACTTCCAAATTTCCAATGATCTTGTATCTTCCTTCTAGCTTTTCTTTGAGTGCTCTTCAATTATTTTATCTTCTTCAATTTGAACCTTCAAATTTGTGATCATTTGTTCTAGTTCCTAAGTGTCTTCTTTCTTGTCTAGTTTCGCTTGTATTTTCTTGTTTTTCTTCTTTTCTCTTCCGATAACTTCTATGGCACACAACAATTCTTCTCGTTATTCAACTTCTACCTCTTCATATTCTTCTTCAGCCTCTTCATATTCTTCTTCAGAGTCTTCTACTTCCATGAATAGAACTCTTTCTATCTCACTGTCATTGACTTCATTGTCATCTAATGATGAGATGTCTTGTTTGGTGCATAAACTTTTCTTGAAAAATTTCTTTGTGGTTCTTTTGCCTTTATATGTTTGTTTTCTATTTGAGTAACCTTTATCATTTGTCTTTTTATTATGAGGACATTTGTTAGAAAAATGACCAATATCATCACAATTAAAACAAATCAAATGAAGCTTACCTCTATACCTACTGTAGGTTCTCTTGTTCAATATTCTGACAAAGTTGGCCACTTCTTCATCATCTTCTGAGACGTCACTATTGTTGCTATGTTATTTTTCTTTTTGCTTTCCCTTTTTCTTTGACCTTTTGGATGCTTTGAAGGCTTCTTCTTTTATATCTAGATTTTTATGTTCAGTTCTCATTTCATATGTTGTGAATATTCCATGTAGTTCATCCATGCTTATTGAGTTTAGATCTGTTTTTTCTTCTAGTGTTGATATCTTAGGGTCAAATCTCATAGGAAGAGATCTTAGTACCTTTTGAATAATTAAAAATTGTTTGATTTCTTCTCCCAATCCCAAGATTGCATTTATTGTTTCATCGACTCGTAAAAAGTAAGTTGCAATGTTCTCATCTTCCGTCTTCTTTAGTTGTTCGAACTAACCTCTGTAAGTTTGAAGCTTTGCTTCTTTGATTTTTGAATCTCCTTCATAAATATTTTGAAGTTTGTCCCAAATATCTTTAGCGGATTTACAACGTGCAACTTTGGTGAATATTGATTCTCCAAGACCATTCAGAAGTTCATTTGTCGCTTTGGAATTATTCTGACCGAGTTTCATAGCTTTTTCATTTGTCGGCGGAACTGTTGGTGTTGTGTATCCATCTACAATTGATTGCCAAATTTCAATTCCATGTGCATGTATATATTTCTTCATCCTTATGCTCCAAAAGGAATACTTTTGTCCATCAAACTGTGGTATTCCATTTTTATACATGTTGTTGTTCTCCATGATCTACCTTTCAGTGGTTAAATTGATTTCTGAAGGAACCTTCTTTGATGCCAATTGTTGGATTACTAAGAGGGGGGGTGAATCAGTAATAGAGAAATTTAATCCTTTTTAACCATATAATGCAAGTGTTGTATCAATGTAGAATTATCTTCCAATATTTGCAAAGTAAATAAACAATGAACAAATGAACAATCATACACATACACAGTACACCAGTGTTTTTACATGGAAACCCAAAGCGAGAGAAAACCACAGAATTTTTTTTCTTATATGTCTTGAAGAATTACATTAATTGGAAGCACCAACTTCCTTTATTTTCTAGTTGTAACTACAAGGAGGCTCCAACCCCCTATTTTCTTAGGCTACAACCTGAGAGAATCTCCAACTCCCCAATTCTCTGGATACAACAAGAAGGAGGCTACAACTCCCTATGTTATACGGCTACAACCGGAAGGTGGCTACAACCATTTGTCCTTGCCCCTATCCAACTGCCCTGACGTATAAGTAGAATGATGGAACCATTGTCACATTATCATTGTGAGATATACTACTGTAAACCTGTATCAATAAACCTGCACCATGTATCAACCATGGATCAACCTGTAATCAACCTGTACCATAAACAAGTGCATCAACCATGCACCAACCTGTAATCAAATTGTACCATAAACAAGTGCATCAACCATGCACCAACCTATACCTCAACCTGCAAAACTTCATTAACTTTAACAACCAGAGACTAGCATTTTCATCAAACTTTACTTTAGTCTCACATGACTAGTTTTGGATTAGTCAACAACCCTAACTTGAAATAATCATAACTATGTATCTGTAATAAATAAATATCTAAAAGTAGTAGACAATGTTCTTTAGTGTGTTTTATTCAATTCCTCCAGGTGTCACTACTTGGAACCTCTCAGAAAAGGAGTTATAGCAAAAATGGCATACCTTGTTTAATTCTGACTTATTCTAAAGAGCGAACTGGTAGAGCATGCCCCGCACGGAATATTTGTTGTATGGATATGAAAATTTTACATATAATACTGTAGACTGTACTCTAACCAACACATTTGGTTTTACTTAATTTGGATCTATTATGAATAAGTTATGACATTTTTACCCGAAACACATGTTTTAGACTAGTTTCAGGACTAGCCACAAACCCTATTTTCCACATAGTGTAACTCCAAAAATACAACAAACCACAAGTTGAAATTCATACCACAACTACTTGGATATGTTTTCTCAATGGCCTCCTAATTTCACAATCTGAATCATTCTAGAAAAAAAATTATTGTGAAAAATGATGAGATGATCTGTAAATAACATACCTTAGAAAGCATCATAAAAAGAATTTATCCTCCCTTGAATTTCAGCCTTCTTTACTTCACCTTCCCTCTAAAATTAGGCTTATATATCCTTTGTTTACCTCAGTCACATGTAGATATTCAATATGCTCAAGTGTGATTAAAATGAGAGAGTCTTGCCTCTTATTTATACTCTCCAAGTAGCTTCCTTAGAAGCATCTTCTAGGCCACTTTGTCCACATAGCCACTTTGTCCACATAATCACCTATGTCCAACTTTGCCCAAATTGCCACTTGTCCATGTATCCAATAGCCACTTGACCACTTAACCAATTTTCTTTATTTTAGGGTTAACTTTCTTATAACCACTTTCCATAATTAGAAAGTTCTCCATTTACTTTATTATTTAAATAATCATCCTTGACTTTGTCACTTCAATTTATTATTTAAATAATCCTCTTTGATTTTTTCACTTCACTTTATTATTTAAATAATCCTCTTTGACTTTGTCACTTCACTTTGTTATTTAAATAATAATCTTTGACTTTGTCACTTCACTTTATTATTTAAATAATTTCTTCTTTGGAAGCACTTTGACTTCTTTGACCTTTTGGGGTTTCAAGTCAATCATATGAGGGTCCTTCAACTTCGTAAGGCCATAACTCTCAAACTATGAGGAGTTATGTGACATTCCACATACCACCATAAATGGCATGACATATACTATCCATCTTGAATAGTCTTACCTGAAAATATATCAAAACTCATACCATTATACATCAAACAAACTTGGGTACATTACCCAAACCTTTGTGCTACCGGAATTTGCTACCGGACTTTCTTCAAGGGTTGAAATCAATGACAACCAACCCAATTAATCAACACAATATTAATATACTAGGTTCTAAGCCTCTACCTAGGGGCTATAAAAAGACTTAAAAAGTTTGCATAGATTTTTTTCTTCACAAGGAGCAACAAACCCCACTATTTGAGTCATATGAAATTCCTCTTTAAAATATTGGTTCAAAAACACACTTGTTACATCCATTTATGTATCTTCTGCCCAAATTCTGCAACCATAGAAGACACCATTTGGATGGTATTTATTTTTTTGTGGAAAAATGTACCTCCTCGTATTCAATTCCATTTATTTGAGAATGTCATTTTTCCGCAAGCCTCACCTTATATTTGTTGATACTTTCATATGCCTTGTATTTATTTTTGAAAACCCACTCATGGCCAATGATTTAGTGAGTATCCCTAATCCTAAATCTCGTGTATGATTTGCAGTGGAGGACAAATTGTGTATATACACAGGTTGTAGAAGGACAAATCTCATATAGGGTATATGTGATTTGCAGTGGAGAAAACAATGTATGTTCACAGGTTTCCAGTAAGGTGAATCACATATTTGGTTTTATGGGTGGGTACAAATATGTATAGGTACAAGTGACGTCAATAGTCCATACAAATGGTCTATAGCAGATTCATGGGAGGAAGATATTTCAAGACTATTGTTGAGGTTTGGTTTTCTTGTTTGTATATTGGAGGACAAGGTTGTCCTCAGATTTGGTGATTTTGAGAGGACTAGTTATGTCCTCAGTTTTGGTGACTTTGAGAGGACTAGTTTTGGTCCTCATATTTGGAGAATTAGACAAAGTTACAAAACAAAATTTTGTGTCTCATATGTGTTGATGATTCATATATGATATTTTTTTCTTCCGTGACATATATATTTCAGTCAATAATTTCAATGTAAATTTGTTTAGTGATAGTTAGATCACTATGAATCAATTTTCAGATATGAAATTAGTCACATAGAGTTGCATGTGAAAATTGACATAAAAAACCAAAAGTACACACTATGTACAGTAATGTGAGCATGGGGAAAAACTCCAAGATAGACAAGAGAGATGAGTTACACAATAACTCCTTAAATAATAGGAGAACCTACCCTAAATATCCAAATACATTCATACATCCAAATCACATGTCCCTCAATAATGAATGCATGATCTCTATATATATCTATTCACACATTGCACATGTGGCCCTTTTATTATTAGGTTGGCCACTATTACATATATATATACCCATTACATGTACAGTTAACCCAATATATTCTCCCATTTGGGGTTATAACATATACATTTAACCCCATATATTCCCCCCTTGGGGTCATACCATAGTACCCTCCAAAACATTTGTCTTCAAAACTTTTCAGTTAAAGGCTTTACATGTGATGAAATCAAGTAATATGATTTTCTTATGTTCCTTCTTTCTTCTTTCCATTTATTATGATCCATCCATCCAAAATCAATTATTTTTATTCTTAATCTTTTATAGTTGGTTATTGCATAATTTTATTTCCTTGGATTCCATGTATTTTTGTTATAACTTCTCCAATTTGTAGTAGTCATCTCTAATAATAGCTTGTTGAAGAGTGGTTTTGTGATGCCATGATCCATAAATATCAATGAGTATTCCATCATCTTCCTTGATAATGTTGATATCAATATTCTTCTCTTCCTTGAAATCTTTCTTGGTAGTGAGGGTGTCGATATGGTTTCACATGTTAGGATATTTAAACACTTAGGAGTTAGTTAAGATCTACTTGGTCTAATCTTTCGTTAGGTAAAAGTGTGTTTATTAGTGTGTTTCTAGAGTGTGCATTAGTATGCATTTGTAGTTATGAAATCCAACGATCATGATATGTTCCCGACATAGAGTGATATGATGGTTCATATTCTTCTCGATCTTAACGGCTACATTTATCTGTGGCTTAACACCCAATTGGTCCACGATCTCTATTTAAAGAGCATGGAGGATTATTTTACGATGATAGATTGTGAGAAACTCTCTTGTAAAATCTCTTTGTAATCTTTCTCTTTTGCATTAATAAATTGCTCCAAGTGGTCGTGTTGGCTGGAATCGTGGATGTTTCCCCATAGGGGTTTTACCACATCAAAATATCGGTTTGTTGATATTTGATCTGGTTGTGTGAGTGGTTATTGAAGGTTTTTTTCCTTTGCTAGAATACATGGGTTGTCGAACATGCTATCATAGCCTGTTTGAAGACCCACTCTCGTTGTATATCAGGATCGTGAAGCTAAGTTGACTCATCTCTGGTTTCTGCCATTATGAAATTGTTTGGGCTGAGAGAATTGTTCCATTGCATATGAAGCACTCATTTTAGTCATGAACACTTTTTGTTTCACTCTAAAAGGTTTCTATTTTCCCAAGATGCGACCATTTCAGTCAAATCCAGACGTATAAACCTTGAATACACTCGTTTTAAATTTTTGCAGAGTATTATTTCGGTTTAATAATTTTTATTTACAATTTTCTAATCTTTTAGATCTGTGTATTATTTTTTCCCCACGCCCTGTGCAATCTTGACAAACCTGAAATAGATAGGAAAAGGTGCATTTTTTGGGTAAGCTAACCGAGATATGACCCTTGTTGTCATCAAGAAGCTAAATTTTTTTCTTGTGTGAAAAGAGTTTTTTATGAGTACGCTCTCCAAGGACATATTCAACAACAACAACAACACCTCCAATCCTCCTTCTAAACAATACAATATGTTTTTCTAGCTCACTTGGTTAAAATATTCCTTATTAAGTAAGAGGTCTTGAGTTCAAGTCTATTTTTTTGTTACTTTTTTTGAAAAAGTTCATGCATCCATTGTAAAGTGTATTTCACTTCAAGTATAAAAGTGAATCACTACAAATAGCTTTAATGTTTTATTTTAAATTTATTTATTTTGCATGCAAATTTCTTTTATAAAGCAACTTCATTGTAAAAGTGATACTCGCTTCTTTTTATAAAAGTGGGTCACTTCATAAAACAACTTATTTGTAAAAGTGATGGCATAAATTTCACATCCAAAGTTTGTTTTCAATGCCATTTTTTTAAAACCGCTTAATTTTTCGAGATATTTTCATCCATATCATCAATTTCATTTTTTAAATCCATATTATATATATATTTAATATGGCTTCTTCCAGTGATATTTTGCTTACCAACACCAACTACTTCCAATGGAAATTCCATATGGAGGATTTATTAAGAAGTAAAGGCATGTACCAAATTACCTTGGAAAAGGAAAAAGAACCCACTGATGATAAAAAGAAATTCAAGTGGGATAATAGGAATGAAGAAGAATGTAGACTTATTGGAATGTCCATATCTCCTGATTTAAGGTACCACCTTCAAGAAATTGATGACCCTGATGAAGCTTTGAAAAAGATTGAATATTTGTTTGGTAAACACAATATTATTCGAGCACATCAGTTAGAAAATCAGATATTGACTTTAAGTCCAAATGATTTTTCTTGCATTGAAGACTATCTATCTGAGTTTAAAACACTTAGAATTTTGTGTGAAGAGTGTAACATAAAGATGGAGGAAGAGCATTGCATCTATATTATTCTTTATAAGCTAGGTAGTGCATATTATGTGTTTGTATCTACCTTTTATGCCATGAGAGAGGCTCTAGGGAAATCTTATCAAAAAGCTACTCTTGAGTCCTTTTGTGATGCTTTGATTAGAGAGCAAGATAAGCTTGTACAACTTGTAGTGATCAACACTACATGTACCTCCAACAAATCCTTAGTCACCCAACAGAAAAATAAACCCAAGAATCCCAAGAAGCAACATCATCACCACAACAACAAGCAAAACAAGGTTCCCAAACCCACTCAGAAAAATTCAACTCATAATGGTGAGAAAGGAGAAAAATATAAAAATAAGAAGATTGACAAACATTGCAACTTTTGTGGGAAATATGGTCATGATGAGTACAAATGTTTCAAGAAGATGGAAACTTTAGAAGCAATGATGAAGAATCAAAACATCAGTATTGATTCTACTTCTTCTTCTTCTTCTCATGGACATACACTTTATGCCTCTGGTTTCTCCTTCAATGCAACTTCTACTTCTTCTTCTGATGAGTGGCTTATTGATTCTGGAGCATCTTATCATATGGCTAAGGATAAATCCATATTGTTTGCTCTAAATGAATGTAAGACCAATCAAATATTTGTTGGTGATGATAGATATCTTAGTGTTGTATGATCTAGAATAGTTCAAGTAGATAATGGTCATTTCAATGATGTGTTCCAAGTATTTCATGTAACCTTCTATCAGTATATCAAATCACTCATTTAGATGAAGGTAAAACCATAGAGTTTTCACCTCACAAAGTTGTAATCACTCATTCAGGTCCTAAGCATGTTCTTGCAATTGGAATTGTTGATGATATTACTAGGTTGTACAAGTTTGAAAACTTTGGGTCATCATCTTTTCCATCAATTTTTTTTTCTCATAGCGATTACTTGAGCAAACTTTGGCATGAGCGGTTTGGTCATCTAAACTATATCTCATTGCAACAACTATATAGTAATCAAGAGATGTTGACTAGTTTTCCTCTTGTTTCATGCAGAGATGGTATTTGTTCCAGTTGTGTTCTCGACAAACATCATTGTGACAGTTTTCACAAGCGTGCCTCTTGGCATGCCCTTTGTAGCTTGTTCACAATGACTCGTGTGGTACACTTTCTTCTCCTTCTTTTTCTAGGTGCAATTATTTCTTAACTTTCATTGATGACTTTTCCAGACGTACTTGGGTTTACTTCTTGAAACTTAAGATTGAAGTTTTTGACAAGTTTCTGGCCTACAAGGCCCTTGTAGAAAAGAAATCTGGACATCAAATTCAAAGGTTAAGAACATATAATGGAGGCGAATATGAGAACAATAATTTTATAAGTTATTGCACTACACATGGCATCCAAATGCAACAAAATGTTCCATATACACCACAACAAAATGGTGTTGTTGAGAGAAAGAACCGCACATTAAAAAAATGGCTAATTGTATGATCCAATCTAAGGGATTAAATCTAAAGTATTGGGAAATATCCATCAACTGAGAAAATCACATAGTAAATCGCACTCCCACAAAGGATCTTAAAAATATAACACTGTAAGAAGCATGGACTAAAATTAAACCAGATGTAAGTCACTTCCATGTATTTGGTAGTATAGAACGGGCTCACATTCCTGATGAGAAAAGGAAAGCATTGCATCCTAAAAGTGGGAAGTGTATATTTGTTGGTTATTCTGAAGATGTCAAAGGTTACATACTTATTCAACAACATTGTAATGAAATTATTATTAGAAGAGATGTTAAATTTGATGAAAATATCTTGGTTTCTTCTTTAGATGATGATAGTGAGGATGAAAATCCACCTATGCCTTCTCACCTTCCTCGATATGAGTCCATTGAACCTAGACAAACACCAACACCATCGCTTCCTAGATGGTTCCATTCAACACAAGAAGAAGTTAGTGATATTATCAGTGACCCTTCAGATCAACATCGAAAAAATTCTCATTTCTAGTGAGCCTCTTCTCTTTTGGCTCAAGTTTTAGAGGCTCATGATCCAGAGACATTTGTAGAAGATTTAGGTAATCCAGATTGGGATAAAACAATAAATGAAGAGTATCGTTCTTTAATGGAGAATGATACTTGGGATGTTGTACCTCTTCCAAAAGGAAGAAAACTTGTCATATGTAAATGGGTCTACAAAATTAAGTATGCATCAGATGGGAGTGTTTGAAGGAACAAGGCTCAGTTAGTTTCCAAAGTATTTCCCCAGGTTGAAGGAATTGACTATAATGAAACCTTTTCCCCAATAGCCAAAATGAATTATATCTACCTTTTTCTTTCCCTTGTTACCTCACATAAATGGGAGGTCAATCAGATGGATGTTAAATCCACCTTCTTGCATGGGGATTTGCAAGAAGAAATCTACATGGAAAAACCTCCTTTCCATGTCTAGAATGACTCTAGCCTTGTTTTTTTCCTTAAGAAATCTCTTTATGGTCTTAAGAAAGCTTCCTGGTCTTGGTATGCCAAAATGGACAACTTTCTTATTGACACCGGATTTTCTAGATTCCATTATGATCCTAATGTCTATACCAAGAAAATAGGCAACCATCTCATAATCCATGTCCTTTATGTTGACGACCTTATCCTTACTGGTAGTAACTCAAAACTTTTAAACCAAGTGAAAACCAGACTTAAGAAGAAAATTGAAATGACAAACTTAGGCTTTTTGTAGTATTTCCTTGGCCTTTGTAAGGTACCAGGTCTATTATATTAGAATAAAAGAGAAATAATGCATATAATAAGACCGAGATAGAAACAAAATATGGAAATATTGCAAAGATAACAACAGAACAACAAATTATATGGATCCACAACACCAGAATTATACCTTTATTGATGGGAAACAATGTTCACTTGCCTCTTCGAGGAAGAAACCTCCATCAAAGAAGAGCTCTATTATAATAATTCTTCAATAAACAACTTCTCATACCCTCTACTCCTATTTATACTAAATCTATTTATCCAAAAGCACAATCTAGAGGAAGATCCTTCTAGAAGAGGAAGCTTCTATTATGTCTTCTTACATTTGACGTATTCCTCCTTATTTCTAGGCCTTATTAAAATTGACCTTTATTACACAGAAATATACTATTCTACCCACTTGAGGGGTTAGGGAGTTTAGGTCCCTAACATGCCCTCCCCCTTAAAATTAACCTTGTCCTCAAGGTTGGAGATGATGAAATTGTTGCAGAATGGAAGATGGCTCCCAGGTGGCATCTTCTATAGATGTATCTTTCCACTGGACTAACACTTCCTTGATGGTGTGGTGGTGAAGATGATGCTCACACTGGTCCAAAACTGCTTGTGGCTGCAACCAGATGGATCCTTCTTCATCCAACTCGGGAAGGTTGGTTTGATTTTGGCACTTAGTTCCAATCACCTTCTTTAAGCAGGAGACATGAAAAACAAGATGGAGCTTAGAACGACTGGGAAAATCTAACTCATAGGCCAATTTTCCCACATGCTTGAGAATTGTACAAGGACCATAAAATTTGGGCACCAATTTGTGACAATGTTCAGCCTTAAGTGAATTTTTCTTATAAGGTTGTAGTCGAAGAAATACCTGGTCTCCTTCAACAAATTAACGTTCTGAGTGACCTTGATCTTCTTGTTTCTTCATGCGATTCTGATCCATGACCAAATTCTCCTTGAGGATACGGAGAATAAACTCTCAAACTGTAAATGTTTGGTCAACCCCTGGACCTTCAAGACACCTGACATGTAGGAGATAACAGAAGGTGGATTTTTTCCATATACTACTTCAAAAGGAGTCATGCAAGTAGTTGTATGGTAAGAAGTTTTGTACCACCATTCAACTAATGGTAACCATTGAAGCCATTGATTTTTCCTTTCAGAGGAAAAACACCTCATATATGTCTCCAAACACTTGTTGACAACTTCAATTTGACCATCAGTCTGGGATGATAGGTGGTGTTGAGATGCAATTGGGTGCCCTGTAACCTGAACAGTTATCGCCAAAAATTGTTGGTGAAAGTGGGATCTCGATCAGAAACAATAGAATGAGGCATGCCATGAAGCTTGAAGACATGATCCATGAAAATTTGAGCCATAGTGGATGCGTTAAATGGGTTTTGAAGAGAACATAAATGAGCATAATTGGAAAGATGATCAATGACCACCATGATGACTAAATTATTGCCTGATTTAGGTAATCCTACAATAAAATCCATAGAGATGTCCCTCCAAATAGAGGGTGGAATCAGAAGCGTATGTAGTGTGCCAAGAGATTTTATTGTTTCTCCCTTATTGCGTTGACAAACATCACATTCTGCCAAAAAAGTGTGAACACCCTTTTTCATACTATCCCATAAAAAAGAATGTTTGACCCAATCATAGGTTTTGGTAAACCATCAATTCCTAGTTGTGGGTGTATCATGAAGCTCAGAAAGCACTATGGATTTAAGTTGTGACTATTTGCTTAAATACAAACGACCTTTTTAGAGAATCTCATCATTGTGCCAAGAGTACCCTAGTGAAACTGGAGAGTTGGCTTGCAATTGTTGGATCAAATTCGAAATTTTAGGATCTTGTAGCCATTCCTAGTGAACATCTTGAAGCCAATATGGTACAATGAAGAAGAGGGAGAAAGGGACCCTTCATATTCATATTTTCGTGAAAGAGTGTCAGTAACCACATTTTCTTTTCCTTTCTTGTAAATGATATCATAATCATATCCAAAGAGCTTAGTCACCCATTTTTGTTGCTCTAGGGAGGAAGGTCATTGCTCTAGAAAATACTTGAGGCTTTGATGATATGTCTTAATTTGAAAGCGTTTCCCCAAGAGATAAGGGCGTCAGAGATCCATGGCATACAGAATAGCCAAAATTTCCTTTTCATAGATTGATTGGCCCAAATGGAGTTTTGACAATTGTTTGTTGGTAAATGTCAAAGTTATGCCCTCTTGCATAAGGACTGCTCCAATTCCTCTCCCAGGGGCATCACATTACAAGACAAAGGTCTTTGTGAAATCAGGAAGGGAAAAGACCGGAGTAGTACACATAGTTGCCTTCAAGGCTTGAAAGTCTTGATCAGCTGTGGGAATCCAAGTGAAAGAATTACTTTTAAGGAGAGCAGTGAGAGGTGTCGCAATCTTTACATAATTATGAAAAAACTTGTGATAATAGTATGTTAAACCCATAAAACCACGCAAGATTTTGATAGTCTTGGGGTGAGGCCAATCTTGCATTGCTTCAATCTTCTTAGGATCCAGCCAAACATAACCTTGCCAACAATATGACCCAAGTACTTGAATTATGAGGCACCAAAGGCACATTTAGAGTGTTTGAGGAAATGTTGGTGCTGAGAGAGTATATGGAGAACTTGATCCACATGGGAAAGATGGGTTTGCCAATTTTTACTATAGATGAGAATATCATCAAAGAAAACTAAGAAAAAATGATGAAGAAAGGGATGGAAGACATGATTCATGAGGATTTGGAAGGTGGAGGGGGCATTACACGAGCCAGAGGGCATGACCAAGAACTCATAGTGAACCTCATGAGTTCGAAAGGAAGTCTTGGGAATTTCAACTTCTTGCATACGTATCTAGTGGTACCCAAAACATAGATCAAGTTTAGTGAAGTACTGAGCACCACTCAACTCATCCAAGAGACGATCAATGATAAGAATGGGAAATGTGTCCTTGATGGTGAGTTTATTGAGGGCATGAAAGTTAGGATGCATGGGTGATTATTCTCATGACCACATGAGAAGAATAAGGGTTAGTATTGGGGCAGATAATGCCCACTTGGAGCAATTCCTACACTATTTTATCAATTTCATTCTTTTGGGAAAAGGGATGAAAATAAGGATGAACATTGGGAGGAAGAATGCCAGGAACAAGGGGGATGGAATGATCATGAACACCATGAGAAAGTGGAAGTCCCTGAGGACTGAAAAAAATAGATTGATGTTTGGAGAGGATAACTTGGAGGTCAAGATGCACAGAGGGTGTCTCAACCACTTGAATGGAATGGAGTTGAGAAATAATACCAAAGTGGCCTTTCTTGAGGAGATTTTCCATGCGATGGGAACTTATGATATTAAAAGAACCAAAAGTGAGACCTTGGAATTGATACCTTTTTCCTTTATGTTGGAATTGCATGGTTAATTCATTAAAATCCATAAGAATGAGACCCAAAGTGTGTAACCATTCAACACCTAGCACAATATCACAGCCGCCCATGTCAATGGAAAACATCTGAGATTTAAGATGGTAATGTCCAATTTGAAGACGCCCATTTTCACAACTTCGACCACCTTTCATGGACCCACCATTGACTATCATGACTTGAAAATTATTGACAACATGAATATAGTAATTGGTTTCCTAGGCAATCTAACGATGAATAAAATTGTGGTTGCTACCACTGTCAACAAGGATGATGACCTTCCTATGCTTAATATAGCCAATGAGCTTGAGGGTTTGGGGAGAAGAGAAGCCAGTGAGGGAATACAAGGAAATGAGTGGGTCATATTCAGTTGGGTCAGGGGGCTCATGGGTAGCATCGGGAAGGGAAGGCTCTTCAACAAGGGGAACTATCACATCTTCTTCAGGAACATCTTTAGAAATGGCCATAAAAACATTTTGTTCCTTACAATTGTGCCCCAAAATATATTTTTCATCACAATTATAGAAAAGATCCTTCAATTGGAATTCAACCATTTCATCCCTATTTAATTTATGGACCTTGAGGGGAGTGGTAGGGGGGTTGGATTAGTGGGTTGAGGGTGAGGAACAAAAGAGGGTTTTTTGTTCTAGGAAAAAACAACTTGTTGGACCTCTTTGGCACGTTTAGTAGCTTCCAACCAAGTCTGAGGGATGACCATGAGAACTTGGGATCTTACTTCATCATTTAGGCCACTGATAAATCATTCACAGAAGAACGCATCAAACATGCCCTCGGTTCAAAATGTTAAATTCTCAAAAGAAGTTATAAATTCTTCCACTATTCTTGATTGTTTCAACTTGGTCAAATGACCGAGATAGTGGGTATCAGTGTCAAAGAGGTCATAGAGATATGAAACAAATTGGGTCCATGCAATATACCCCTGACATGAATTTTTACACCATTTCTACCATTTCCACCATTTCGATCGTTTAGGATCTAGATAGAGGACAACATAGAGAATTTTGGCCAACTCATCAATAATACCATGTAGAGAAAAATAATGCTCCATTTGAGTGACCCAACCAATGGGATCGGAGACATAAAATTTATTGACCCCAACGCAGGGAAGGCACGGGTCACAATGAAAGGAATTTTATTGAAAATTTAGAGAATGAGAGGAACCAACAGCGTTTGGTTGGTCCGAGGAGGAAGGAACCAGAGTGCAGTTCAACAACTGGTGGACAACAGACTGGAGGGTGTTAAATTGGTTCATGAATTCGGCATCCATGGTGTCAAATTGGTGTTGGACCTGGGTCTTGAATTTTGCAAGGCGAAAATTGGTAGAGCCAATCTCATATGTTTCTTGTTGGATGGATTCATTGGCTTGATTGATGGAAGCATACAGGTCTTGGTTGTAAGTGTTAGCCATTTGTAAAGGGGGAGTGCAGGTAAGGGAAAATGGGTGGGTGGGACCATAGAAAAGGACTTAGAAGTGATAGGTAGCATGACAATTAGGGTGAGAAGGGGAATATAATGGGATATGCAGAAAAATAGGGAAGCTAGGAAGGGGTCGGGTCCACTAAAAAAAAAAAGGATTAAAAATGAAAGATATGACTGCGATCAGGGAGAAAAGGGGAATCCAGTGGGATAGATCCCAAATAAGTGTGCTGGCGGGACTACTATACTTTTTTTTTTACTCTTGCCGAGTTATACTTTGAGTTGAAGAATATTGCAATGTTGAAATGCCCAAATTCTTAACAGGAAGAAATATGTAGTAATTTCACAACCAGAATGTAGGAGGCACAATTGTGTTGCAATAGGTCTTATCTGTTATGTTTTGTTTCCTTCCCAAGGGTTAGCATATTCAAGGGTTCTACAGACAAGGGTTTGCCCTATACTATATCTCTTTGATATATGTGCAAGGTCCAACAGTAGTGCTCGACCCAATATCTCAAGGTACCAACTAAGGATGCTAGACCATTCCCTTAAACGTACTACCTGAATACCCAGGTACTAGATATTATCTTCCTGATTGTTTTTCTTGGTGGCACTATAACAGTCAGGCGGCCAATCAGTTTATCTATAGAGGGCTTCATGAGAGCTAGGTCGATCTGTATGCATGTGTCGTATGATGTGCTACCACTCGAAGGGGTACCAACAGGGGTTATAAGAGTGGCCAACAGATGTGTGCTTAAGTACCACTTGTATTTCCTGTGTGTATTACTCCTCGACCATGGGTTTATGTGTGTAACAACATATCTTTGTATATTTAAGACGTTGGAATACGTCTCTACCCTGAAAAAAATTAACCCACAATTTTATGTCGAGGAAAGCGATTTGATACCACTTGTAAGGTACCAGGTATATTATATTAGTAGAAAAGAGAAATAATGAAGAGAATAACACCGAGATAGCAACAAAATATGGAAATAATGCATACATAACAATGGAACAACAAATTATATGGAACCACAACACCATAATTATACCTTTATTGATAGGAAACAATATTCACTTGCATCTTTGAGGGGGAAACCTCCAGCAAAGCAGAACTCTATTACAATAAATATTCAAGACAAAACTTCTCATGCCCTCTACTCCTATTTATACTAAATCTATCTATCCAAAAGAACAATCTAGAGGAAGATCCTTCTAGAAGTAGAAGATTCTATTAGGTCTTCTTACATTTGATTTATTCCTCCTTATTGTTAGGCCTTATTAAGATTGACCTTTATTACATGGAATTATATTATTCTACCCACTTGAGGGGTCAGGGAGGTTAGGTCCCTAATAACCTCCAAGTTTTTCAAACCAATGAAGGAATTTGTCTTTCCCAGTCTAAGTATTCTTGTGACCTTCTTCGTCACTTTCACATGGAATATTGTAAATTGACCCCTTCTTCCTTCCAGTCTGGAGTCAAGCTTACTACCACCTATACTTATCCCAAAGTTGATGCCACCTTGTACCATCAGTTAGTTGGTAGCCTCTTATACTTGACTCATACTCGTCCTGATCTTTATTTTTTTGTTGGTATTAATGCCCGGTATTTTCAAACACCCCATGAAAGCCATTGGAAAGTATGTATGGGGTACAGTTCAATTCAGGATACATTACAGTTCAGGGGGGACTCCTTTATTGGTTGGTTTCACTAATTCATATTGGTATGGTGACCCTGATGATCAGAAGTCTACTGCAGGTTATTTTTTCATCCTCGTTTCAGGACCTGTCACTTGGGACTTTAAGAAAAAACAATCTATTGCACTTTCTTCAGCAGAATCAGAGTGTCAAGTAGTGGTAAATGCATATCAGGAATCCTTGTGGCTTCAAAAGATCCTTTCAGAGTTTGGATTCCAACAAAAACAACCTAGCAACCTTTGGTGCGATAATCAGAGTGTCATCAAGCTCGCCAAAGACCCATTTCAACATCAACACAACAAACACATCGAGCTACACATGCACTTCATTAGAAATCTCATTCATGATCAAGTTACTGAAGTGCTCTTTTTCCCTAGAGAATATCAAGTTGCATACATTTTCACAAAGTCTCTTACAGAAGGAAATTCTTCCAAACTTCGATCTATGTTAGGAGTACAATAAGTTTTAATTAAGGGTGATAGGCTCTAATGCCTCCTTCCTTCTCCTATTGTGTCACTATTGTAAATACTTCAATCCTATCCCAAGGTATTCTTAAGGGGGGGTGTTAGGATATTTAGACACTTAGGAGTTATTTAAGATCTACTTGGTCTAATGTGTTGTTAGGTAAAAGTGTGTTTCTTACTGTGTTTCTTTAGTATGCATTAGTATGGATATGTAGTTAGGAAATCCGATGGTCATGATATGTTCCCGACATAGAGTGATCTAACAGTTCATATTATCCTCGATCTTAATGGCTACATTGATTCATGTCTTAACACCCGATTGGTCCATGATCTCTATTTAAAGAGCATGGAGGGTCATTTGTCAATGATCGATTGTGAAAATATCTCTTGTAAAATATCTCTATAATATTTTTATTTTTCATTAATAAATTGCTCTAAGTGGCCACACTGGTTGGGGCCGTGGATGTTTCCACGTAGGGATTTTACCACGTCAAAATATTGTTGTGTTGATATTTTATCTAGTTGTGAGAGTGGTTACTGAAGATGTTCGTAGCTTGTTGGAATACTTGTGTTGTCGAACGTCAAATTCGATATTTTTCCTTCACTATTGACACCCATTTCATTTGTCTTCTTTTCATATATAATGGAATCCTCTATTCTCTTTGCATGGTATTTTATTACTCTATCCTTGGAGATAATACCATCCTATTTGACATGTACATCCTCTAGATGGAGTTCTACTTATTCAAGTATATTTTGGTGACCTTCTTGAATATTGTCTCGTTTTTCCTTTCGAAGATGCAATGCGACCCCATCTATCAAATTTTGATTTCCTTCTTCAATTCTAGATTTTGTTTATGATTTTACCTCATTAGTATTTAGGGATTCCTCAACTTTCTTACAAGTTTCCTCTTCAATCTTTTTGATAGTATCCTCTTTAATTTTGATGGTAATATCTTTATCCCAATTCTTTGACTCAGACTCCTATGAATTCCTTTTCACCTTCTTAACATCATTAATAAGTTCTTAATTATGCTTACATAACCTTTTGATTTATTGGTACTATTTTCTTTCTTTAAGCTATTAACCTCCTTACTGAGTGATTCATTAAGGGATTGCATCTTGGCGAACTCATTGTTTTTATTTATAATATATTTACTTAGCTCTTCATTATCCTTCTACAATTTGGAAACCTTTTCTTTAGCTTCAATTAACTCATCTTGAATTATGTGCCTCTCCTCCATTTGTGTATCCTTGATCCATTTATTTGAGAATGTTTTTTCAAATGCTTCCCATGTGATGTTCAATCTAATATCACTATCAATATGCATCCACCACTTCCAAGATTCATAAGAAAAAATGAGTTCTTGTCTTTTAATGATTCATACCATATCCTTTACCAACCTCAACCATTCCATACGATTGATTTCATTTTTATCTTCATCTCTTGTAAATTTAGGTAATGCAATTGATTCTTAAGTGAGGTCTAACCACAACCCTCAAATACAAACAAAAATATATTAGTAGAAATGATCCAATATATTTATTATCCTTTTCCAATATAATATCCTATTTTTTTTTTCTTTCCAATGGCTTTTGAATCACCTCAATTAGACATCTCAATCAAATTTATGATAGTTTTAGCATACCTTTCAAAACCCTGATTTGTGAATTGTCTTGTTGGCTGACCTTTCTTCTGATGTATATATGGAATTTCATCCCTTCTATTAGGATAATAAAATCTTGAAAGATAAATAATAAACCAACAACAACAACAACAACAACAACAACAAAAATCATGCACACATCATTGACATATGATTTACCTTAGAAAACCTTGACATGAAAAACTAGAAAAATATATCTTTGTTCCCTTGACCAAATACGACCAAGTAAGCCTTCACCCCTCACCTCTAGGCCCATTCAAATGGATTTTCCTAAGCCTATTTAAAGGATTCATTAGATTCAACCCATGGGAACAATAACACGGGCTACCAAAATCATGGGCCCAAAAACCACCAATGTTGACCTACTCATTGACTCTTTCACCAAGTCAAATTTAACCTAACATCCCCCCCTTTAAAATTGACTTGGAGTAATTATCCTACCCCCTCAAAGTTTATAACTAGTGTATCCAATAATCCAGCATGTCCCCCCCTATCATATAGGTCTTCGTCTATACTTTAGTAGTAATTTACCAGGGGTATGCATGCCTGACCAAGTCTTACAATCATATGCCCATTTACATGTAATTACATTTTTAACTCCATTATAATAATATTTTTTTTATTTAGTTTTTCTCTCGTATTCGGCCTCATTTGGCCCCCGAATATATCTAGGGTACGATCACATGGACTGAAACTCCAACCTTAGACGCCATGATAATCTAGTTCCCCCTCTCTTTAATCCCAATAGAGAAAACACATATGAAAAATGAAGAATCCCATGATTTACCTCAAAATCATGCAATGTATTCCCTAATTTCCCTCAATCTACAATATCATCAGCCATTATACTCCCAATTCCTTTCTTGATCCATGTTTGAACCCTATAAATCTATGTATCCACCAAAGATTCAGATATTGCTTTCAATTCCTTTGTAAATTTCAACAATATTTGGATGTTGAACCACCCTCATTACAAATATCTTGCGCCTGATTACCTCCATATGAAAACCATGATACTTCTAGGAATATTCATCCCAATTTCAAGCTCATTCATATAGTTAACAGATTGATCTCTTCTCATGAACCTTTACTTGTGTGCCACAGCCAACATGAAACCCCCTCACAAGGGCCCCCATGTCTGAGAATACTGGACCTTTTTCAAGGTGATAGAAATCATACCGATGGTAGAGGGATTGAACCTATGATCTCCCTCTCCTAAAAACGTGAGTGTAAACCCTTCCTCTCTTCTCCAGACTGCACATGCAGTGAGCCAAGCTATTTTCTAAAACTACTTAATGGAAATTGAACAATTTCTCTCGATCCTACCTTTGTAAACCACATTCGGTGCCTTTTACCTTTCACTTGGAAATTATGTTCTTGGATTTGAATCCGTCAATGGTGACCCTAATATACTCGAGAAATAATTATCTATAAGAAAGAAAAAAATCAGTCTTGTTATGACATCCATTCTCACTTAACACAACCCTTGACTCCTCTAGAAACTATCATACAACATTGCTCTATGCTCTCAATGTAGTTACTAAAATTACAACATGATGAGGGCTTATGTTTCGTGTGCACAATCTCTCACACTACTAGGGAAATTTGATTTATGTCTGATGGATGTGTTGTCTCTCAAATTCTCCTTTCCATGGTTCTGATACTAGTTGTTGGGATAATCAAATCCAATGAGGGAAATGATAAACCAACAACAACAAAAAATACACAAATCATGCACACAATATTGACACATGATTTACCCTGGAAAATCCTTACGAGAAAAACCAACCAAAGATATATTTATTCCCTTGACTAAATTTGGCCAAGCGAGCCAAGTGATTCTTCACCCCTCATCTCATGGCCCATTACAATGGAGTATCTTAAACCTATTTAAAGGCTTCATTACATGAAATCCAAGAGAATAATACCATGAGATACCAAAACCATGGGCCTAAAAACCACCATTGTTGACCTACTCATTAACTCTTTCACCCAGTCAATTTTAACCTAACATATTCTAAGTGTGAAATTTTGTCCTATAATACTCTTTTATGCCTTCTCTACAATTCCATGGTTCTAACTAGAATTTGATGTACCAAGTGAAAGTTATGGTAACTTTCCCAAAACTTGTTATTTTTGGTCTTTTCTAGAGAATGAACTTGTATAGAATGCCACACATCCAATTTTTCTAATATGATTATGAAATTTGTATCTATAATAATGTGGACCATTCTCTTTCTAATGCAACTAGTTTCACTGGATTTAGATCTTTATTGAAGAAAATATGACTATTTTACCGAGAATAATTGTTTGAGTCTAGTTTAGGGTTAGTAAAAAAAAAAAAAAATCCACATCCTTTATTTCATAAATTATAGCATCTCAAAACCCAAAATTTCTACCACTAGTACCTAGATATTTTTCCTCAAATACTTTAAATTTTCAGTATCTGAAACTTCACCTAAAAAACATTATAGTGATATTCCTAATATGACTCATTTGATGTTGATTTCAGAGCTAGTAAAAAACGGTAACTTCCATAAGCTATATCTCAGAAAATATAATGACATGAAACATGAAATTTTTACCAAAATTACCTAGCTATGTCTTCTTAGAATAATGATAATTTCACCATGTGAAAAATTTCCAAAAAACCATTATATCAAAAATTCCAATATGACTCGTTTGAGACTAATTTCAAGACAAGTAAAAATCCATAACTTCTTTAGGCTATATCTTAGAAAGCATATTGATCTGAAACCTAAAAATTTTACCAAAATTGCTTCGCTATGTCTGATGGACCTAGGAATAGAAGCAATAATACTATTGTATCCTTGGCTTCTTACTTTACTTTGTCAATTCAAGGTTTGTAAAAACTTAAGAGGTTTTGTGCAATGTTTATGCAGTGTGCATTGACAATAGTATAGGTCTGAGAATGATCAAGGGTTGGAATGCATGAATTGGTGCAAGAAATTGAAATTTCAAAGAGAAACTTTAAACTACCGCTTGAAGAAAAAGCACACCAAATTGAAAGGAAAGTTAATCTAAATTGCAGAAAAGGAATTTAGTCTAATAGCAGGAAATAAAGCATGCTCAACCATAAAGATCAAACTGAAAAAGGAAGATGAATTCATTCTAGTGTATGACAAAACTGCAATTAAATAAAAGGTAAACTAATGCATGGAATAAACAAGCTATTTTATGCCTAACCCTTTGATCAATACCAAGACATATGTCATCTTAATGTTTGGTGTTGTTCTTATGAAAAGAAGATTAAGATAAACTAAAATCTAGAACTAAAATAGTCCTACAGGAGGTTTCTATAGGAACTATATAGTTTCTACAAGAAACTCTTAAAGGAAGATAATAAGTAGCCTAGAAAGACAATGTAAGTCTTTTGAAGCATCAACAAATCTATACTATAATAAAATGGAATGGAAAGACACCCAAGAGTGTTCCAATAGGATATTGAATCTGTCTACATGTTTTTTGATGTAACTAACCAATTAATGATAACCAAACAGAAAGAAAAATTAATCATGCAAAACTATATTAAGCTTCAAAAGGAATGAAATGTTAACTAATTGCTATCTTAACATTCATAAAAAACAAAGAAAATGCAATAGGGTCCTTGAGCCCTCTTGAGTGGGACCTACACAAGAAGCACAAGGAACCTTGAGAAAACTCTAATAAGATGAAAACAAGACCATCTTTATTCCATTAATACCAATAGTACATTAAGAGAAAAAAGGCTCTAAGTCTTCAACAAAAGTCTTCAAAGAAAAGTCTCAATACAATATTATCAAAAATTTGTCTCCCCCTCTCCTAGGCTAGAGGTCTATATATAGTCTTGAAAATTCAACCTCCTTTCTCAAAATGAGGAGAGAAGTGGGGAAATAGGGGATCTCAGTCAATCCCCTTTAGATATCGAACTATTTTTTATCAGGATTGGATATTAATGAGTAGAGAGTGATCACGAGATTGGTGGGGACAATGTCCCTTGATTCTTGGTTGGCAGCTCTCTAAGGGAGATAAAATCCCCCATGTTTTTAGGATATCAGTTCCCTTAAGTTGTCTTGACTCATGGTGTTCAACCTGTTTGGTGCTACACACATCCTTTGACATAGATATTAGAGAAAAAAGGAATAATATACACAAAATTCCACCTCAAAACACATTTACCATGAAACATGCAAAAATATCCATGACTTACTATTAAATATGGTCAAAACAAGTATTAAGTCATATTATGGTCTAAACGTGTGCCTATGGTGAGCCTTTGTGATAGGAAATGATTTGGCTCATCATCATCCCCCAACTAAAACATTGCACACCCTTTGTGCAAAAAAAATTCCCCCAATGTTCTTACTATTGTTGTTGTTGTCCAACAGGCTCCTTACTACTGTTGGGTTGTTGTCATGTACCTTGTTGTTGTTCAACACCTTGTTGGCGTTAACTAAACTTTTTCCTCATGTCCTAGGCCACATACCTTGTGATGGCTTTATGCTCATGATATCCCTTATTTTTCACAATCTTGGCCCACTTGTCATCTTCTTTTCTTGTGTTTAGGCCAACCCTAGGTGCTACAGAGAGAAGGAGTGGGGGATTCATCTTCAACCTAATCCATTTAGTTTTCATATTCCTTTGGGTTTCTTTGTACCAATTTTTCCTTAGGAGGTCAAGTTGCAAGTTATTGGGAGAGTGGGGTTCTTTGATTTTCAAACTATGAGGAAATGAGTGCCATCTCCTATGGAAATCCTTTACTGCCTCTTCTCCCAACAATATTAATGAGTCATCTATATGGTCCATTTCTTCCCCTTGCTTATATTTCCAACATGGGATACATATTTATCCAAAGAGAGGTTGTGATGGTTGGTGATAACATCCTCGAGTCTTCTTGCCTTAGCTCTAATCCATAAGGGTGTTTGATACTCTTCCTCCTTGTACTTATTGAATTCATCTTCCCTCATTCTTCATGCCTTAGCCATGATGTAAAGGCCATCATCTGGACATCCCCCACATATGGATTGGAATTCCAATTTTATGGGTGTGGTAGGATGAGGCTATGTAGGTAGACTTCACACAATTTGGCTCTTTCATCCATGTTATAGCCCTGATATGCATCCAAGAAATCCTTGGGGGTGTCAAGGTTGAATTTTACCAATTTATCCAAGTGTTCAATATGATTCTTATGTCATTACTCTTTTAGGAACAATCTAAATGTCCTAGAAGGTGGTTTTTTATTCTAGCATCTCTACATACACTTTGGATATTGTATTTATTGTAGACTCCGTGATTTATACATGTTCATTCTTATTAAGCAATTCTCTTTTTTCCTTGTTAATTTGTTGTTGCAACTTCTAGTTTTCCACTTTCAATTTTTGGTTCTATTCCACTTTCTGTATTATCATAATCTAAAACTTTTCCTACATAAGTTGGAGCTACTTCTCCAACTCTTGAGAGGCTTCTTGAGGGGCCTCTTCTTTATATTCCCCTTTGTTATCTTATGTTATTCTCTTCCATTTGATGACATCTACTTTGGCCTTCTCCAACTCTAAAAAGGTTGCATATAGGATCCTTTCTATAGGGGCCTTTGTCTTAGATGTCCCTTCAATAGGAAGTGGTTTTTATTATTTTGTTGTTGTTTCCTCTTGAGGTTCCTTCCCTTTTTATTATTTTGGTATTTCTTGTCTAAGGGAATATTTTACCTCTTCTACTTGGGGTGTAATGGAGAGTAGAGTAACTAGAGATGGGATTTTCTTATTTTGACTCTTTTTTATTCTATTGGATCTTCTCCTCCTTGGTTGAACCCATTCTACACTTGTGATCTTTAGGGGAATGGCGGAAGGGATCCCTAGTGCAGTTAGAGCATCAACCACTTCCTTGTATTTTTCATCTATTTTATTATTTTTATCCTTCTTTTGTTGTTTTGATCATTTGGGTCTATTGATTCTTTTAGGTTCTTCCCCTTTCTTCTTATCCTCTTCACTCATTGTTGCGTGTGCCTTTTCAAATGATTGCAGATCGATATTTATTAAATCTTCCAACAAAATTATGTGTTTCAAACTCTTGAGGGCATATGAAACTATGAGTTTTATAATCCCATATGTGTTAAAAACTCATGTTTTCCTTTCTTTACTTTTAGGCTCATTTCTTTTAATGATTGGAGGAGGAAATAAGGAATGCTCAAATTCTTGTGCAGTTCTTGATTTGAAAATTGTCTGAGCTAGTGTAGTAGCCTGAAGTGGTACTAATATACCACACTCATTCTCCCCGTACATGTGATGTACTTGATGATGTGATATGCCACTTTTGGCCAAGGATGAGTGAGGCTTTCCCTTTTAATCCCATTTTTTTCTTCATTTGGGATGAAGAATTACTTTTTAGAATTCATGGGTTCTTGTCTCTTCTCCTTATCCCAAGGGAGACCCATGGGAAAAATAGATATAATATTGATGGAGGCTTCATTGATTTTGATTATCGGTCCCTTTACTATGTCCATATACTCATGCTCTTGTATATTCTGGAAATTTAGAGAAAATTCCATGGCCACCTCATCATAATACCCTCTAAGTCTTTCAAAATATCCCAACCAATTGTACTTCTGAAAAATTTCCAATATATTTGGATTATCATAGACCCTATAAGGTTATGTTGGCTCCCTCTTCTTAAACCCAACTCCCATGGTTGATGTTGATGAGTAAAATTCTCAAGGATACTCTCAATAAAAAAGTCTTTGAAGAGAGAAAATGAGAGAAAAATTGATTATTGTTTCATGTAGAGGCACTTCTTCAAAGAATAAGACAACTCGATTTTTCTTTAGGAAGTCATGGTGGTTAAAAAAATTCAGCAAGAATTTTCTTGGAAGAAGAAAGAAAATCTAAGGGTTCTTCAACAAATTCATGTCAATATATTCTTTCTACAATCATTCTTGTAGGAAATGTGTAAAAACATTTCTACAAGAACTGTGTTCTACAAGACTATGTAAGTGAAGTTTCTACAGAGCGTGGGATTTATATTCAAAAACTCATACAAACCCTAGCAATAGTGAATTCAACCATGAGTTTGCAAAACATAGGAATTTTGACAACAACTGAGAATATTTTTAACAATTGGAGAGTGATTTCTTTGGCTATGAGGATTTATTAGATACCTATAGCAACTATATCTCTAGAATGACTTTTAACTCACACGATGAATGCTTTGCTCATATTCCTATCCTGCGAGATCTTCTCCTTGATTAGCACAACTCGATTTTTTTGATGTTAGTGGTAACATTAGAGAGGTATTTTCGCACAAGTCTATGTGTCTAGACGTGTGGAAATTGTCCAAATCCTTCTTTTCTTTAATTTACTTTAATTAAAGGAATTATTAAATTAAATTACTTTTATTAATTAATTATGTAATTAGTTAATTGATTTATTTAAGAAAATAACTTAGCATGCAACATGTAATCTAAATCTCAAGTGAGTGTGAGAAGTAACTTCAACCATAGATCACTTTGGAGATTATAAATAGATTATAACTCACGATTATAAAAGCAAGGATAGGAAAATGAGGAAGACGCATTCACACATATAACAATGGAGGACCTTTACTAGTGTGCAGTCTCCAAGGTCACACTCAGGAGTAGAGAAGGACCTTTTCTCGAGTGCTTGGATCACAAAGGACAATTATTCAAGAGGACCAAGGATTACACTTGACATGATTTTTGTTGAGAGATTTGACACATAGAGTATTGGATCATGGAGGACTGTGATTCAAGATATTGGATAGGTAGAGAAGGACTTCCATATATAGGTCATATAGGTCAAGTAGGAGAGAGATAAGAAGAAACTGCATGTGGGTTTTAGAGGACAAGATCCACGGGAAAGAGTCGGATTGTACGGAGATTTCCATATGGAATTTTCATACACATCCACGGGTCACCGTGGAGACAGTCATGGATATTCGTGGATAAAAGTGGAGATAGTTTTGGATGTCCACATATCACAAAAGAAAAAGTCGTGGATGCCTTGGGAAACATGTTGGTACAAGGTCATACAATAGCACAAGAGTTTCCAAGTTTGTATGAAGTGTATACTTCTCTTAGTGGGCCATTATCCCTGTTACAAGAGCCATGATTTGACCTTAATAAAAACATCATTTAACTAGTTTTCCCTCTGGGTTTTTTCCAGGGGTATCTACCTAAAATACTGATGTTCATGTGTGCTTGATTTGGTTTCCTAGTTTATTCTTTCGTTGCATGTTTAGTTGAATATTTCAGTAGTGTATTATTGATTTGTGAGCTGCTAATCTGATTGCAGTAAGGAAATCACTAGATAAAAAAAGAACCTATGTGTTGGAGTAATAATTTCAACATGGTATCAGAACATACCTAGGGTTGAAATAAATTTCAACATGGTATCCGAGCAAGGTTTCTTTGGGACAAAACCAGTTGCACATGGTATCAACACATCTATGAAATATGAGTGACCACAGTAGAGATCAAGTTTAGATATAGGGTTGCAGTAGTAGATCTATGGGATCAGGGTGGGTGCTTGAAGGACTAAGAAAAGATCCACAATATTTTGAAGCAGACCAGTTAGATTTGTAGGAGATCTTAGCATATATTTAAAATGGAAGACATAAATCAAAGGACTGGTTTCTAGGTATAGGAGAGTACAGAGGGAGTTTTAGTAAGGTGTTTTGGTGAGCAATGGGAGGAGGCCAGGAAGTCGACAAGGAGATCTCAGATAGGTTGATAAGGAATTATATCTAGATATCTGAGCCACATGAGAACTCATAGATAGAGTAAAGAAGGAATTTTTCTCATAGAGATCTTATCACGGGGTGAAGAAGGAATTTCACCTAGAGATCTAATCAGTCCAAAGGAGAAGGAGTCATAGCAGACAGATATGGTAGCATGGAAAAATATGAGAAATAGAGAATTTGCAGTTGTAGTAGTACAGCAATAATAGAGGTTCTATATTGCAAGTGTTGTCTATTTTTTAGTGGAAATAAAATACACGCATAATGCGATAGTACGATCTCATAGAATTGGTGGAGAAGGAATTTCACCCAAGTGTGTAGGGAAAGGTTTGAGGAAAGGAGTAAATGGGAAACAATGGAGATAGCATCCAACAAAATCAGAGGATTGATCTTGAGGTAGGTTATTTTTTTCATTTTATTATTCCTCGAGTGGACCATTATCCTAGGAAGGGAGCCCATGATTTTATTTTAATAAAATAAGCTAGAGCTAGAAGCACGAGAATTATTCAATAATCTGACAGAGGACTCAGGGACCCATGTGGAGCTTGGTGATGATTACATGTATGCAATGAAGGGGAAGGGAACTATCATGTTCTAACTTGATTCTAGAGCTTCATTATGGGCCCAGGATGTGCTTTATGTACCAGAATGAAATAAAAACTTGCTCTCGGTTTCAGTTTTGGAGGGAATGGGTTTTGTGGTTACTTTTTAGAAAGGGAAATTACTCACATGTTTACAGGGAGATAGCCCTGACAAAATAATGAGAATTAATGTTAGAGAGGGAATTTTATATAGGTTGTAGATCCAACATGTAAGAATATCCAACAGAATCTTGGATCATGGACCAATTTCAATGATAAAGGATGAGTAGCAGGAGGCTTCGAAGGTTGAACAAATAAAGGATGAGCGGAGTTAACAAACTTCCAGTGTGGGGAGTAAACATCCAAAGGGGAAGAGGGATTTATCCCCTTCCATTTATTTCAAGATACTGAGTTGGTATGAGATGGAATTTATGGATTCTTAGGAGCAAGAATCTTCTAGGAGCACATTGAGGGAGAGCAGGCCTTCGACGAAGGTTTCAAACTTTGTGGAATTGATATGTAGCATCATCGATTCTAAGACTTCTAGTATTCAGGGAGAATATGACTAGTAGGATTGGAGGAATTCTAGTATGCAGGATGATGTGTGTGACATTTTTCCAGATTCAAAGGCAGAACTAGTTCCAGGTGGCTCTTCACAAAATACCTTCCTCACTAAGAGGGATTGTTGATGTTAATGGTAGCATCAGACAGGTATTTTTGCACGGGTCTATGTGTCTAGACATGTGGAAATCATCCAAATCCTTCTACTCTTGAATTTAATTTAATTAAATGAACTATTAAAGTAAATTTATTTTATTAATTAATTATGTAATTACTTAATTGATTTATTTAAAAAAATAACTTAGCATGCAACATGTAATCTAAATCTTAAGTGAGTGTGAGAAGAAATCTCAACCATATATCACTTTAGAGATTAGAAATATATTATAACTCATGATTATAATAGAAAGGATAGGATAAGGAGGAAGACACATTCACACAGATATCAAAGGAGGACCTTTTCTAGTGAGGATTCTCCAAGGTCACACTCAGGAGTAGAGAAGGACCTTTTCTCGAGTGCTTGGATCATGAAGGATGGTGATTCAAGAGGACCAAGGATTACACTTGACAGGAGTTTTGTTGAGAGAGTTGACACATAGAGTATTGGATCAATAAGGACTCTGATTCAAGATCTTGTATAGGTGGAGAAGGACTTCCATCTAGATGTCATATAGGTCAAGCAAGAGATGGAGCAGAAGAAACTGCAGGTAGGTTTCAAACGATAGAATCCACATGAAAGAGCCAGTCCGTATGGACTTTCCGTACACATCCATAGGTTACTGTGGAGATAGTCATGGATATTTGTGGGTCACCGTGGAGACAGTCATGGATTTCCACAGGTCACAAAAGGACAAGTCACATATGCCTTGGGAAATGTGTTGGTACAAGGTCATACAATAACATAGAAGTTTCCAGGTTTTTCTGCAATGTATACTTAAGTGGGCCATTATCCATGTTACGAGAACCCTAATTTGACCTTAATAAAAGCATCATTCAAATGGTTTTCCTTCTGGGGTTTTTCCATGGGTATCTACCCAAAATACTGGTGTTCATGTGTGCTTGATTTGGTTTCCTACTTTATGTTTTTGATGCATGTTTAGTTGAATATTTCAATAGTGTATTATTGTTTTGTGAGCTTCTAATCTAATTTCACTAAGGAAATCACTAGATAAAAATGTACCTAGATGTTGGAGTAAGAATTTCAACATGGTATCAAAGCATACCTAGGGTTGAAAGAAATATCAACAAAGCTCACCCTTCTTTCCTCACAATTTTTTTTTTTTATGTCTGGAGGAATCAACAACTAGTTGGGCACGTGCTCGCGTTACATGTGGCCGTGTTATCCAACTGCTACCACTCTAACCTCTAGGTGTGCCCACGATGCCCCTTACGTGGCACACAAGGTAAGTCGGGGGGAATTGAACTCGAAACCTCATGGAACTTCATTTTCACAGCACTTTCCAATTGAGCTGCCCCCCCGGGGGATTTCCTCACAATTTTGAAATGGTGCTTGAATTCCCCTTTACTCTGAGTAGTGACCGAAATTTTGGATTTAGACTGTTGTCTTGTCAAATCTATCAACATGATGTCTTAAGTACTCCCTAATTCATTACTTTGTAGTCTTTAATGATCCTCCACTTAATTTACTTAACTTAACATGGTAATTGAACCTTAGCATGAATTATCACCACTCCCCAATTAATGAGACAGGTCAACGTCCTCGTTCTCATCACCACATTAGACTTTTATAAATGTTTTGACCATATAAAATAAGCATGCATAAAATTGTGTGAGGCTTTAATGAATGTCAAGAGGGGAAACAATTGTGTTACCTATGTTACTTTTGCATGCATTTGATTTGTGTTTGGAGGTTGTTGGAGTAATGGAAGACTATATTGTTGGTTTTCATTATTTTGTTAATGGTTGGCTTGATGATGTGAAGATCCCCCTTCTTGAAATTGGTGTTGAAGACTTTATTGTTGATATGGGTGATGCAAATTTCCCTTTACAAAGAGATATCAAGTATCGTGAATTTAATGTGTTCTACAGGATACAAAGTATCCTATAGAACTGTAGTTTTTTTATGCTAAACATTTTCTACAAGATACAAAGTATCCCGTAGAAATACATTTTTGTTTTCTTGATACTTGTATTTGATGTAGAAATGGTTGAAGAAATTTGTGATGGTGTTGATGCTAGAAATTAGATTGCTAGTGTTGGTCTTGTCCCTTGAATGCTTGTTATTAATTTATGGAAATAATCTTGTAGTTTGATCCTGTAGAAACCTGTAGGATAATCTTGTAGAAAACTATAGGATAACCCTGTACGCTAATTTTATTGAAACAAAGGGTAAAAAAATGTAAAATGTTGAGTATGGAAAGTGTTATTGATAAATGAGAAAAAGGAAAGAAAGAGAATTTATGAATGAAAATGATTGAAAGTGTTATGTATGGATCATGATATTGGAAGTGTAGATAAACTAAAAAGTTTCTTACTACCTTTTTTAGTTGTTTCTTACTTTTTTTTTCTTTTATTCTTGTGAAGACGATTGTTGCAAATGATGTCTTGGGTACCTGAAAAACAAAACATTAGTATTCTAAAATATCTTATTCTTCTTTTTTTCTCAAGGTAGAGATGCCATCATTGGTTTTCACCAATTCCTTGCCTCATCAAGCCTCTAGTGTTGGGTTGTTATATTATTTGCAGTGAAATTATATTCCATATGGATCGCCTGACAGTCAAAATCAAAGGAATCGAAAATAAGACGAAGGTCGAGGTGGTTTGACCATGTAAAGTCAAATTCGAAGGAATCAAAAACAAGTCGAAGGTCAAGGTGGTTCGATCAGGTAAAGTTGAGTTCAAAGACATCAAAAACAAGTCGAAGAGGTCAACTGACAAGAGGTTGACAGGAGGGCATGTGGAAACTGACTGAAGGTCGATTGTTAGTCAATTGGTAATCTGACTTGGTAGTCGACTGTAATTGAATCACGAAATTCGTGATATTTGTAGCTAATGATCTGCGTGGATATGTAACCGTTTTTGGGCACCTTTTCTTCAGGGTTTTTCCTACTGTAAATCCTATAAATAAGGTGTGTTACAATGCTCTAAAATCTAATGAATGAATGGATAATCTCTAATCAATAATTATAGAGGTTGTTGGTCATGCAGATGTAAGATGAATTGGCTACAGGTTTGTTCTTGTGTAATGCAAGAAGGTATGATGTTGATTATGTCTTAGGTGTGGACCAAGGTTAGGCATGTAACCTTTTATTATGAATGAATAAGACAATAAGAGAGAAGAATACTCAAGGAATGTTGGTTTTCCCAGTTTGGGTTTCCAGAGTAAAATATTTCTATATTGTGTGTTTGATTTGTCATTTACTTTTTTGTTTAAATATTTATTCCTCTCTTTCACTAGATTTAGCGTAAAAGTGTTCCTCATTTCCTAACATGTGGTATCAGATTTTGGTTTAACAACCTTGGATCTGAGATAAACCCTAGGTTCAATAAGAGTCGTAAGTAAGAAATCTTTAAAGATTGTGTTAAAGAATGACGAGCAGCTAGATAATAGAGATCAAAAAAATTCAATGGCCATAATTTTGAGCTTTGTAAGATTAAAATTGAAGATAAGATTGAGATAAATGGATGTCAGTATGTCTAGGTATGATTTCGACAGGTATGTCAACCGAAGAATGGGAGAAAATCAAGAGAAGAGAAAGGAGCATGATTCGAGTTTTTCTTACATATTTAGTACTATTGAATGTCTCAAGTGAAGATTCAGCCAAGAAACTGTGGGACAATCTAGAAAGCTTGTACCATTCAAAATCCCTGGTAAATAATTTGTTTCTCATAAATAAATTGCATCTTCTAAGGATGAGTGAGGGAAGTTCGATGACTAAGAATTTCTATGCATTTATTACTATTTTGATCCAATTATTTTCTATGGATATTAAAATCACTAAGGAGGAGAAATGTGTTAGCTTATTATGTTATTTTCCAGACTCTTGGGACAGTTTAGTCGCAGCTATAGGGATTAATAAAACCACATTAGCGCTAGAATATGTGGTTGCCTCTCTACTGTCAAAGGAAATGAGAAGTAAGAACATGGAAGGATCGACCAAATATGAATTAGTGGTGAGAGGTTGATAGGTTGACATAGATAAAGGAAAATTATTCGGTAGAAAGTATAAGTCGAAGGGTATATCTAAATCCCATTTTCAGTCGACAAGAAGTTGTTGAAAATGTGATAAATATGGGCATTACAAAAGGGATTGCAAGTCAAAGGCAATGGAAGTCAGTACAGGATCTGATGAGAAGCAGTTGACTGAGAGAAAGATGACTCCAGATAAGGGAGGAAATGTGTACTTAGCGTTGACCAATACACAATCAGACCAAGATGTTTGGTTGATCTACTTAGTATCACCATATCATATGACACCACATAGATAATGTTTCTGCGTATATCAACAATATGAAGGAGGAGATGTGTTCTTGAGGGACGACTCGACAATCAAAATTTTTGGGTGAGGAAGAGTTCGACTGATACTGCAGGATGGGAGGAATAGAACCCTTCCAGGTGTGCTACACATTCCAAGTTTGGAAAGAAACCTGATATTTGTCAACAATATGAGTGATGAAAGGGTGCACACTCTATTTCATAAGGATTCATGCAAGATGGTAATAGGTGTGATGGTCTCAATGAAAGGAGTTTAGATTGGAACCCTATATAAGTTATTAGAGAGTGTCAACTCAACTAGATGCAACAACATCATTGTTGCTAAATTTGACTTGACTTTGACTCAACACGAATCGACTTGACTCAACTCAGGATGAGTCAATTCAAACCAAATCTACAAGTCATCATAAAGTCAACCCGACCATGCTATGGCACGAGAGTATGAGACACAATGGAGAAAAAGGACTCAGAGTTATGCATAACAAAGGTATGGTCAAAGATTTTCCTAAATGTAATTTAGAAGTCGAATTTTGTGAACATTGTATATATGGAAAACAAAGTCGGGTGAAGTTCCCATCTAGATCGAGTAAGGAAACACAAATTCTAGAATTGTTTCATAATGATGTGTTTGGCTCAATTTTAGTGCCTTCACATGGTGAATACCTATATTATGTCTCCTTCATAGATGATTTTCCCAGGAAGACATGGATATATTTCCTGAGGAAGAAATCATAGGTTTTCAAGAAATTCAAAGAGTTTAAATCTCTTGTAGAAAACCAAACAGATAAGAATATTAAGGTGATGAGAACTGAAAAAAATAATGAATTATGTGGAAAGGAATTTGGTCGTTTCTGAAATCATTGTAGTATAGCATGCCAAAATACCACACCATATAACCCACATAAAAATGGATTTGTTGAGAGAATGAACAGAACATTGATGGACAAGGAAAGGAGCATGCTTAGTGGTGTTGGGCTCACACAATAATTCTAGGTGGAGGCAATTGACACTGCAAAATATCTGGTGAATATGTCTCCTTTGTCGATGTTAATCAAAATGACTCCACATGAGGTATGGTCTGGTAAGAAACCTTTGGTTTCTCATCTCAAAGTATCTGGCTATGATGCATTTCTGCATGTTCCAAAGGAAAATAGGAGAAATCTAGATAAGAAGGCATTCAAGTGTATTTTCATTGTATACAAGAAGGAATGAAAGGATATAAGCTTTGGGATCATGCATCAAGGAAAATAGTGTATAGCCGAGATGTGGTCTTCAGAGAAGTCAGAAGTAAGTCTTAGCCTGAAGAAATTGTTCAAACCAAGAATAATCTAGAGAAGGTGTGATTTGAACTAAGGAATGAATAAGACGATTTAGATGAGTCGACTGAATCAAAAGAAGAGGAGGAACAACTGACCCCAGTTGTAAGGAGGTCAAAACGAGTAAGAAAACTAGTCGAAAGATATAGTCTTCCTGAATTTCGTTCTACATTCATGTTTAACTCCCACTGACGATGAGCCCAAGTTGGTCGGAGAGGCAATCGACTCAGCAAAGGGGAAAATATGGAAGGATGCCATGGTTGAAGAGATGGAATCCTTTCACAAGAATGAGATGCAGTAGGTCAAGTCGATAAATTCAAAGCTCGACTAGCAGCAAAAGGATATTCCCAAGTCAAAGGAGTCGACTTTGGTGAGATTTTTTCCCTTTTTCAAAATTAACTTCCATTAGAGTACTAATGTCTCTGGCTATAACATTTTATCTAAAAATAGAAAATATGGATGTAAATACAATGTTCCTACATGGGGACCTAGAAGAATAAATATACATGAAACAACCTGAAGGATTTGTAGTAAAGGGAAATAAATATTTAGTGTGCAAACTGAAAATATCCCTTTATCGTCTAAAGCAATCACCAAGGATATGGTACCAAAATTTTAACACATACATCCTTAGTTTGGGGTCTGTGAGAAGCAAAATTGATCATTGTATATATTCCAAAGAATAAGGTGGGTTTTTTGTATATGTAGCATTGTATGTCAATGACATGTTGTTGATTGAAAACAACAAGAACGCAATAAAGGAGGCGAAGAAGCAGGTATTCTCCAAGTTCAAAATGAAGGATCTTGGTGCAACAAAATTCATTATGGGAATGGATATCAAGAGATCTCGAGTATATAGAAAGATCTGGTTGAACCAGAAGAATTATATTGAAACAATTTTGAAATGTTTCAACATGCAGGATTGCAAACCTATGAAGGTGTCAATTCCTATGGAGCAAGGATAATTGTTGAACAGTGTTGAAGGACACAGGAGGAAATAGAGGACATGGCATGTGTTCCCTATGTAAGTGTTGTTTCTAGTCTAATCTATGTGATGGTTTTCACTCGACCATACATTTCCCATGCAGTGGGAGTGTTGAGAAGATACATGTCGACGCCCAGGAAGGAGCACTGGACAACTATCAAGAGAGTATTCATGTATTTTTGTGGCACAAAATATTATGTTATATGCTACCAAGGAAAACATGGAGGTGATAGTGAATTAAATATACATGGATTTGTTGATGTTGACTGAGCTGGAGATATGGATCGACAAAGGTTGACCAATGGATATGTGTTCAAAATTTTGGTGGAGCAATCAACTAAATGAGTAAGAGACAGGTGTTCATAGCCTTGTCAACAACAGAAGTGGAATACATGGTAGCCACTCATGGAAGTAAAGAAGAAGTATGGCTGCAAAGGCTATGTTCAGGAATTGGGTTTGAGCAAAGAGCTATGAAGATAGGTTGCGACAGTCAAGGAGTAATATTCCAAGCAAAGAACCCTGCTTACCATTCTAAGAATAAGCACATTGATGTACAATACCATTTCGTGAGAGACATGGTGGAAAGAAACAAGGTGCTACTGGAGAAAGTAGACACGTTGGAAAACATAAAAGACTCTTTGACCATGTCTATGAGTGTTGTGAAGTTTTCTTGGTGTAGAGAGGCAATGGCATTGTCTCCCTGGGTATGTGAATGAGAGTTCAGAGTTATCCCAGTTTCAACAAAGAAAACAACAAGTGGGAGAAAGTTGGTTTGTTATATTATTTGTAGTAAAACTCTAGTCGAGGTGGATCGAATGGAAGTATAAGTCAAAGGAATCAACAACAAGATGAAGTTCGAGGTGGTTCAACCAGGTAAAGTCGAAGTTGAAGGAATTGAAAACAAGTTGAAGATCAAGGTGATTAGACCCGGTAAATTCGAAGTTGAAGACGTCGAAAACAAGTTGAAGAGGTCAACCGATAAGAGGTGGACATAATGGCATGAAAAAAATGACTGAAGACCGAATGAGGTCTGATTGGTAGTCGACTAGTAATCTGACTTGGTAGTCGACTGTAACAAAATCTTGAGATTCACGGGGTTTGTATCCAATGATCTACGTGGATTTGTAACCACTTTTGGGCACCTTTTATTTAGGTTTTTACCTATTGTAAATCATATAAAGAAGGTGTGTTGTAATTCTATAAAAGCTAATGAATTAATGGCTAATCGCCAATCAATAATCATAGAGGTTGTTGGTCATATAGATGTAAGTAGAATTGGCTACAGGGTTGTTATTTTGTAATGCAAGAAGGTATGATGTCGATTGTTTCTTAGGTGTGGACTAAGGTTTGGAATGTAACCTTTTATTCTAAATGAATAAGACAACAAGAGAGCAGAACAATCAAGGACTGTTGGTTTTCTTGGTTTTGGTTTCCAGGGTAAAATCTTTGTGTACTATGTGGTTGCTTTTTCATTTACTCTCTTGTTTAAATATTTCTTCCTCTCTTTTGTTAGATTTAGTGTGGAAGTGTTCGTCATTTTCTAACACCTAGGAGGTTTTCTTGATGAGGATATTTGTTTATTCCTTAGATTTGAGACTGCCTCCATTGGAGGTTTTTAGCCATAGATATGTCCTAGATGCCTCAAGGAGGTTTTAATATATGTATTTTATTTATTTTTTTATTTTCATATCTCCTTGTTTGGATGTGTTAGTGTTAAAACCTATATGATTGCTTTGTCACCTCTAATTCTAACCTATTCTATCCACAAACCTTCCTCAAGTTAATTTTTCTTGATCTGGTTTATACCTTATGTGTGTTGATTCACCTTTAGTTTGATTGCTTATGATTTAATTTGAATTTCAATGTTTCTTTGAGGTATGATAAAGGTGAATTGCATGGTTTTAAATGGTCACATCATAGATGTTTTGGTTTACATTTCCAATTAAGATTATTTTCCCAAGATCTAAGGGATAAATAAGGTTTGTTGCAAGAAGGATGTCATTCTTGTAGCGCACAAAAACATCATGACTTAAAGGTGTTGGGTTATGATATAAACCATTCAAAGTCATCATTTTGGAAAAAATAATGAATTTTTGTTAAGAGAAGATAAGGAAAATGAGAAGAAATGCTTAGATTATTATCAAAGGCAGCCAAACCCTTCTTTGTTAGTCATTATGTACATGATTTTCTTAACCTCGTTTGCAGAAAAAATGAAACGCTAAATATCATAGGAACAAAAAATGTTTTTGATCAGCAGTATGTCTCCCAAAAAAGGTGGTCAAATTCTTCGTTTAGAACTAGACGGAATTGAGTTGTTGCAAGCATTTCCAGAAATTAGGCAGAAATTTGTTTGGACCATATCTTTTAAACCGTGCATTCATTTTCTGTGAAATTTGAAGGGGACATGCAATAGAGTAAGATGAACAAAACTAGTGAATTCCAAGTCAAATTAATCCATATTTTTTGAGAAATGAACTACTGTCACCTACAACCATTTTATGTTTTTCTTGAAAACCGTGAACTAGGTTTATCTTAAAATTGGCACAATGAAGAATCATGATGATATTAATACGCTAACCAAAACTCAGCCCAGCCCAGTTTGTCATTTGGGATAAAAATGGTAATGAATAGATACAAGTAATCCCAGTGTCCTCAATTTTGAAACACGGGATATGTCTAATGAGAAGAGGTCTAAGGATTTCAGGACGATCATTGAAGAGTTATGTACCTCAAGGAAGGGGGTGGAGCTTTTGGGAGGATTTGAGAGAAGACATTGGTCTGATACTTGTAAGAGCATAAATCCTGTTATATTTTACACTCAAATGATCAAACACTCTGGATGGTTAGACTATTTTAACTATGTTTTTCATCTTTTGTATCTTATTTGAGTACACTTAAAATTTATGCAAAGCATTCATTTCTCTTTGTTTCATCTATAATTCCAGTGATTTACTTATTGATATATTAATTGTTTCAAATATTTGTATTCAGATACATGGTTCAAATTTAAAATATTATTTTAAACCTGGAAATATTATTTTTGTAAGTGGACAAATTGTTAGCTTGCATTGTGTCTTGAATTTCTTCTATTATGCCTATTTATATCATCCATCATTGTGAATTCCTTTTGACTAAGTAAAATGTTGTTGATATTTTGATTTAAAGAATACTTTCAGACCTTTTAAATCTTTTGAATCACCTGTTCCATGTTCCTCAAACCAATTTTATTCAACCTTGAACTATAAAAATACTATTGCAATAAATAAGATGTTCTAGGCATTCCCTCCCAGCAGTCAGATAGTATCTTCTAACACTAACATGATGGATTGAGAGAATTTATGCTATCAATCACATACATATTTTATGTCTTCACTGTTGCTATAAACTCTTCCCTTGTCATTGGATTGTTATAAAATTTCATCCTAAATCCATCTACTAGCAAGGGAATTATTTCTTCATCAATGGTTCTAATTTGGACTGAACCATTATCATAACAGTTTTCAATGGTGTAGGGCCCTAACCACCTAGTCATCATCTTTCCATTGAATTCTTTGAATCTTAAATCATATAAGAGGGCCCAACCCCCTTATTTAAACTTGATATTCTTAATTATCATGTCATGTCAAACTTTTCTTTGTTGCTAGAATACTTCAGTGTTGAAGAGTGCTTGCATTTTGTACTCATATAAGGAATTTAATTGACTCAATATTTCTCTTTGTGTTGATGGTAAATCCATGTCCAATTTAGTTGTTGTTCTTAATGTCTAGTATTCAAATTCAATATGGAGAATGGATTTATTACCATAGAATAACTCAAAGAGTGTGAGCCTGGTGGTAGTCTTCCATGTGATGTTATATGCCCATGTTGCTTCTATGAGTTTCTTTGACCATTTTTTCTTGTTCATGCTCATTGTTTTGGTGAGGATGTTCTCCATCTCTCAGTTGGTGACTTTAGCCTGTCCATTTGCTTATGGATGGTAGGGTGTTGATTTCCTATGGAAAATGTTATTTTCCTATGGAAAATGTTATTTTCCTATGGAAAATGTTATTTTCCTATGGAAAATGTTATTTTCCTTCAGGATTTCTTCAATAACTCTGGATGTAAATTGAAGTCCTTAGTCCATGACTATCTCTCTTGGATAACCAAAACTTGAGAATATGCACTCTTGGATGAATGCAACTACATTTTGTTATGTTCCATCCTTCATAGCTTTTACTTCATTCCATTTGGTCATATATTCAATACATAACAATATGTTCCTCTTTTTCCCTGATGGTGGATCAATTGGGCCAATACATTCCATGCCCCACTTGTAAAATGGTTCCAATGATACTTGGGGATGTAAAGGAATTTAATTCCTCTTTGTAGGCTTCCCCATTCTTTGGCATTCATCACAATGTGAAGTGTATTTTTGACCATCTTTGTGTAGGTTCAGCCAACAGTATCCATCTTGTAATATCTTGTAAGTTTTCATATTTGATGCATAATGTCCTCCACATGGTTCATCATGACAAGCATGGAGGATATCATCTACCTCATCTTCTCTTATGAATCTCCTCAAGAGTTGGTCAGGGAAAAGTTTGAATAGATAACCAGCTACCCAAGTATACTTTGAGGTTTTTTGGACAATCTTTCATCTTTCTATGTAGGATAAATATTGAGGAAACTTCGTTGTTGTCAGATAATTTTCTATGTAAACCATCCAAGGGGTTTGTGTTGATATGGAAAATAGGTGCTTATCTGGAAACTAATGATCAGTCACATCGTCTTCAATAGGAATAGTCAACCTGGACAAAAACTCTGCAACCACATTTTGTTTTCCAGGATTATCAAGAATAGTTAGATCAATTTTTTGTAATAACAAAAACAATCTAATCATTCTACCATTGATGTTAGGTTTTTTCATCAAGTATATAATGGCAGCATGATTTGTATGTACAAAAAATTTATACCTTGTAACATAATATATGGATTTAATTAGAGCATGAACTACTGCTAAAATTTCATTTTATGTAACAATGTAGTTTATATTTGCACCATCCAAATTCTTACTTATGAAATATATTGCATAAGTATTGTATCTTCATCTTGTCCTAGGACTACTCCTACTAAATCTAATGCATCAATGTGAATATGAAATGGAAGATCCCAATTGGGACCTTGTAATACAAGAGCAGTTGAGAGTTTTTATTTTATGGTTTCAAATGCCTATTGATAGTTTAGAGTCCAACAATAATCTAAATCTTTGGATGGCATTGTAAACAGTGGAGAAGTTATCTTGTGTAAATCTTTGATGAACCTCTTGTAGTATTCTGCATGTTCAAAAAAAAATCTGATATCTTTTGGTTTCAGAGGTGTAGGAAGTAGGGTGATGATTTTGATTTTGTTTTTTTTTACTTTAATCCCCCTAGAGGACAGATGGTTTCCTAACATAATCCCTTCATTCATCATCATATTTCATTTTTCATTGCTAAGGGATAGGTTCATTTCTCTACATATTTGGAGAAATTTTTCCAGATTGCTTAAGGCTTCATCAAAATACTTCTTGTTGGCACAAGGGCAGACCCAGGGTTCAACGCTTCAACAGTGCACCAAAAAAACCTAACTACTGGCCCTTTCGGCAACACCTGCGAAGCAAATGAAGTCTCACCCAAGGTAGAGGCAGGGGTGGTTGCAGGACTCAAATGTCTGCAACCTAGATGGGACACGGATTTGTGATTGCACCACTCTAACAAAGCACTTAGCAATTAACATTCATCAGTATCTAATCCCTATCCACATCGCAGATCCAAACCCTAATTACAGAACAACCCAGTATTCAACCAGATATAACACATATAAGCACTTAGCACATGGAAAAGGATCAAATATAGCATTTATTCACATCCCTTAAGCACTAAGTTATCATACTAGATTCATCTAAATGTTCATTACTGCACTTAAGCTTAAATTATATACACAAGACAATAACTATAACGCACAAAGAAACCATAAAACAGGATATACATGGTTCACCCCAGTATGGGGCTATGTCCACCAACTGTTTTCTTCTTTATTATCTTTTGTCAAGCTTCTTACAGGCATAGAGAATCAAAAACTTACTCCATAGAGGACAGGAGATCTGTGCGCACCTCGCCAGATACTCCTTCCTCAAGTTAGATCACAGCACAAATTCTCCTTACACAGTCTGTACACAAAGCACTACAGATGACCCACACTTAGCTTTACAGCCTCAACATACACTAATCACAGAGCCTCTTACAATTACTTGCACCTATCATAATACTTAACACCTATCATCACACCACTTACTTACATCGCTTAGCTTTCTATTTATACATTATAAAAGAGCCTAAACATGGGTAAACCCATGGGCCGACATCCCCATACCTGTTACATAAACCCTAATCTCAAATATTCCCTAAAAATGGGTTGAGATCCTGCAATCTCCACTTTGACTTGTTCTCCACCTTCGACCAACCTGTCGAATTCCCAAAATAGGTCAAACATGACCAAGCCAAAACTTGGTCAAGGGCCAACAGGCCCCCAAAACTCACTTGTGACTCATCCCGAGTCACTCTGTTATGGGTAACTCTACCTCAAATGCCTCTATCTTAGCTCTGGCTACTTCGACCTATTGCTTTGCCAAGTCCTCCTTCTCAGAAAAATATTGAATAACTTCCTCGTTCACAGGTCCCTCTAAGCGATGCTCTACTGAAGTGACTACTTGTTCCATCTCGGCTCCTCAGCCTTCAATCTCCTCAAAAAGTAGGAAAGTTGCATCCTGGACTGGCTGGAGCTTCTGAGTCACTTCCATGTATTTTCTTTGTAGGACATGAACCTCTTGTTGAGTCGTGTGTTGTTCTTGGGATCTTTCATTCGCTCAACCGCTAACAAGGGCTTCAACTGTACTTGTATTGTTGTTGCTTGTTGCTTTGCTTCCTAGAGTTGCGACTCAAGTGTCTTTAGTTTGGGGTCCTCAGTAAGGTGTTGATAATTTTGTGCACTATGACTACTAAGTTGTTTACATTCCAAGGCTAATGCCTTGATTCTCTGGACTCCACTTCAGGTGGTTTCTTCTCGCTAGTCTCACACTTCCTGCGGAGTGCTTGGTACTGCTTGTAACTCTAATTCGGTTATTCTCTGTTGAAGTTGTTGGATGGATGCAGCAAGCTTCATTACTTGACTATCCATTGGGTCTTCTTCTATCTGTTCCAAGATTTTCACAGAATGAAGTTCTCTATTTACTACTTCTTTAACTCCAACCTGCTCTGTGAGTAGTTGTTCTTTCTCTTTCTGGATCTGCGCTTTATCCTCTTCGAACTTGATTTGGAGGTTGTCCTTCTCTTGTTGCGCAACTTTGAATTGTTCTATGACTTCCTCTTGTGCTTACTTCAGGGCCACTATGGCTTGTTCTTTTTCTTCCTGCACGCGACGAAGGCAAGCTTCAGTCGCATCAACTATTTTGTGAATTTTGGCAGGCTCATCTCCCAAATTTGTTTCTTTTGATGGTGGGGGTGTAGTGGACACTGCGTGGCTAGAGAGAAGGGATTGTTGTACTCCTCTCAGTTCTGCTTCAATTATTTCATACATGGCTTCTTGTTTGGCTTCATTTTTCTGCAAAATATCTTCTGAGTCATATGATACAGCTACGATAATAAAGTTGAAGTCATCGATAGTGATTACAGTCTGCAGATTCGACTTACTAGCTTTGGACTTCTTTTGTGATGTAGGTTTCATGGGGGGGACATTTCTTTTCTTGGATGTCTCTATGTTATCAGGGGGATTTTGTGGCGGTGTTACTTTGCCTTGCTTCTATTTATATTCTTCCCCATTGTTTTATTCTTTGTTTACTTTGTCACCACCTCCTCTACTAGGTGAATCTGATGCAGTTTAATCTAATGTGTTGCGTATTTTTTGTACATCTTCCTTCTTTTTCTTCCTGCTACTACTGGGTGCATCATACTCTTCGTGAGTAACCACCAGATTTCCAATCAGGTCGGGGTCAGACAGTTCTACCTGGTTGATTGGTATAAGGAACTATGTGGGCCATTCCTTAGTGATTTCTTCTAGGTCGTCCTCTCTGAGCTTGTAGTAGGACTGAAGCTATTCTTTACTTTCGTCTGTGCGCGTAGTGATATAAATAAAATTCCTATCTACGTGAAACTTCATAAGGGGCATGAACCTCTCCAGGGTGTTCAGCATCATACAAGGGAAAGACTCAATAACCCTCTTCAGCTACAGGTAGTAGGTATGGAATACTGCATTCAACTTCCATTGTTTCCCTATATCGCTCGAATACCAAAGCGTGGTGAACTTCGCAACTAGTGGCTTGAACGGCTCAATGTCAGGGAAGGTCACACCTTTAAGCATATCCCAAGCAGTGAATGTGATGAGGATCAGTAGCCAGCTAAAATGGAACTCATAGCCCTGATCCTGAGCTTCACAACAGTCCAATTCTAATTGAATGACTAGATAACTGGACTAGTTCATCTGTAGTCCTTCCACGCATTTTCCTGCGAGGTAAATGAAAAACCTTGTGACCTGCGTGGGTTTGTTATTTAGAAGTAGCTTACCAACAATCAACTGGAAAGCAAGGTTCACTGCACCATTCTTAATGGAGGCTACCTTGTAGCCTCGTGTCCCCTTCTCTACATCGTCGTAGGTGTCTTTGATCTTCTGCGCTAGGGCACGATCTGCAGCCTTGCCTGGATAAACTTCTTGCAGGTCTGGTCCCTGCATATGCTTAATCCAGTAATCCTATGGATCAGTGTTGAATCGACGATGATGCGTCTGTCTAGCCATAGATACCTGTCATGGAAGCACGACAACAGGATTTTAACACACGCGTTAACCTCCTGATGTGTTCCAAAATGTGGTATCTTCATCACGTTCAAGACAGTGGACCTTGCGATGTCCATAGTCCATGACAGGGGGGCAATATTCGACTTCTTCCCCTTGGTCTTGGTCAAATATTTGTGAGGTGCGATCATTCCATAGCTCTTGCGGTCTCCTAGGTTATAGTCACTGATCTTGAAGGTTGGAATCCTCTCCAAATGTAGGCTGACTGCTTGTATTCCCTTCGGAAGGTATGCAGTGATGATTGTGTAGTTGAATTCCCTCAGGACATTATCACAACTCACCACACTGGCCAGGGGTGGGATATAGTTGGGAAGGATGGGATTATCTTCGCATTTGCTAAGTCATCATGATGCTTGGTTCTCTTCTTGTTCGCAGCTCGGGATGGTCCAGATCCACGATCAGTAGATGGGGAGGCTTGCACTCCTCTCGTCAATGAGGCTTGGATTCCTGCAGACATCACCTTCTCAGCCATGACGTCTATTAGAATATCTTCGAAATATTTTCTACTGCGCTAATTTTTCCCAACATGCACACTCGAGATATGATGTCTCGGGTCGGTGAACAATACTCAATGTAACAAAATGGATGGTGAGGTCTCAATGATCATTACGTGAAATCAGCTAGTTCTATGTGGGCTCAGATGATAACAATTGGAAAAAGTTTTCTCGATGCAACGCTCGACGGGATAAATAGATATTATCGTAAAGGACTCTTCCAATGGGTAGGAACGTCTCAATCAATGAAATTCCATCCATTATGGCGCGGTCCCAATGGTCCAAGGGTGAACATTCAGGCAATAACTGTGTTTCTAGTCATCCTGGAGCATCATTCTAATTGTCATAATGCCTCTAACAATTATATTGCTTCGTCATGGCGAAGTTTCAATCTTCGTTGTACTGATATTCCAGCGGAGTTCAAGTTCTGAAAACCTTCCTTCTGCGAAGTCTTCTCTGGAACTTCGTGCAATTTTTCTAACTTTTCTCTCTTCTTACTGAGCTTTCTGGCCTTATTTCCTATGATCTGAATCATTGGTTTCCTCTTTCCATTATCTTTCTTATCTCCTCTTGACATGATAACTTTGCACTCTAGAGGGTCTTTCATAGGGTTCAAGGGTAATACTTCTTCTCTTTCTGGGGTAGGTGCTCTACTCTCTTGTACAGACAGGTGTCTCCACTCTTCCTGTGTCTTTTCAACTTCAACGTCCATATATTTAGTCTTTAGTAGCTTTGAATGGTTCTCTTTTTCTTCCAGTAAGTGTGTTATTCTCCTAGCCATGAAATCTCTTAGTTCTTTCTTTTTCTGTTCTAGATCCTCCTCTTCTTGTTTCCTTCGTATCTGATCTTTCTCAATCCAGGTTTTTCCTAGCAAGATATCAAATGGGGTGTTGTTCTGAACAATTTTAACGATCTCAAATGCTTCTTATGTTGAAGTACAATGGGTAATCATAGATGACTGGGTAAGTCTTCCACATAGGGTTATCAGTTGTCCTCTAAATAATCAGATTCCTCCTAATGAAGGAACCATAGCAGGCTTTCCCAAAATTTTCCAAGTTCTTTATGTCATGATATTCACCTATGTTTCCTCATCCAGGACACAGTCTATGTCAAAGTCTCATATTCTTATTTCTATGTACTCTTTCTCTTTTAAGATCTCTGATAAGTTGATATCTCTATGATCGTTCAGGGTTTATTTCATCTACATTAATAGAGTCTCTGATTCTTTATGTGGTTCTATCATATCCTTAGTTTAATGTCTTGTCTCATAGTTTTCTTGTCTCATATTCATATTTTCAACTTTTTCAATCATTCTAGGGTAATATAAAACTTCATGGTCCATAGCTTTACAGCAAAGACAACTAGGACCTCTACCAGGGCATTCCTTAGCAAGATGTCTCGGTCTTCTGCAACTATATAAAAGAGTTAATCCTCTCTTTCTTTTAAATGATCCCCAACCTTTCCTGTACTGTGCACTGGGATCACAGTAACTAACCTGCAAAAAAATATTTCTAGGATCCCGCATCCATTTGTTAGTCCAAACATTCTTTATATGCATAGGGATAACATACCTTTCATTATTTCTATCAAATCTATTCATATCAAATCTTCTTTATTCTAGTTGTACCCTAGTTTTCATATTAGGACCAAATATATTAAACATACCTTGATCCATTCTTTCAAAATAAAAAATTTCACTTATCTTACCTTTCTCATAGCACAAAGCTTCAAGATCTTACCTATTTTATTCAAATCGGACTTCTCTTCTTAGCACAGAGCTTCGCAAGTCAAGTAGAATATTGCGCACTAAAGTAGCAGATCTAAGAACAGAGATTTATTTTCGTCATTTCCCAACAATCACAGTTTCAGGACTCAGAAACGGAACCATTTGTTGGCACAGGGGAAGACCCAGGGTTCAATGCTTCAACAGTGCACCAACAAAACCCTAACTACCAGCACTTTTGACAACACCTACAAAGTATATGAAGTCTCACCTGAGGTAGAGGCAGGAGTGGTTGCAAGAATAAAATGTTTGCAACCTAGCTGGGACACAGATCTGTGATTACACCACTCTAACAATGCGCTTAGCAGTTAACATTCATCAGTATCTAACCCCTATCCACATCGCATATCCAAACCCTAATTATAGAACAACACAGTATTCAACCATATCTAACACATATAATCACTTAGCAAATGGAAAAGGATTAGATCTAGAATTTATTAACATCCCTTAAGCACTAAGATATCATACTAGATTCATCTAAACATCATTACTACACTTAAGCTTAAATTATATACACAAGAAAATAACCAGAATGAACAAAGCAACCATAACACAGGATATATGTGGTTCACCCCAGCGTGGAGCTATGTCCACCAACTCTTCTCTTCTTTATTATCTTTTGTCAAGCTTCTTACAGACACCGATCATCAAAACCTTACTCCGCAAAGGATAGGAGATCTCTGTGCACCTCGCTAGATCCTCCTTCCCCATGTTAGATCACAGAAAAACTCCTCTTTACACAGTCTGTACACAAAGCATTATATATCACCTGCGCTTAGATTTACAGCCTCAACATACACTAAGCACAGAGCCTCTTACAATTACTTGCACTTAGCACAATACTTAGCACCTAACTTCGAACGGATCAATGTCAAGGAAGGTTGCACCTTTCGGCATCTCCCAAGAAGTGAATGCAATGAGGATCAGTAGCTAACTAAAATGAAACTCATAGCCCTAATCCTGAGCTTTGCGACAGTCCAGTTCTAACTGATTGACTAGGTAATTGGCCCAGTTCATTTGTAGTCCTTCCATGAATTTTCCTACGAGGTCAACGACAAACCCTATGACTTGCATGGGTCTATTCTCTCAGACTAGCTTACCATCAATCAACTGGAAAGAAAGGTGCATTGCGCCATTCTTAATGGAGGATACCTTGTAGCCTCATGTCCCCTTCTCTACATCGTCGTAGGTGTCTTTGATCTTCTACGTAAGGGCAGGATATGCAGCCTTTCCTGGATAAAATTACTGTGGGTCTGGTCCCTACATGCTTAATCCAGTGCTCTTATGGATCAGCTCCGGATTTACGGTGATGCATCTGTCTAGCCATAGATACCTATCATTGAAGCATGACATCAGGATTTTAACACACACGTTAACCTCCTGATGACTTCCAAAATGTGGTATCTTCATCACGTTCAAGACAGTGGACCTTGCGATGTCCATAATCCATGGCAGGGGGGTGATCTTCGACTTCTTCCCCTTGGTCTTGGTCAAGTATTTGTGAGGTGTGAGCATGCCATAGCTCTTGTGGTCTCCTAGGTTATAGTCACTAATCTTTAAGGTTGGAATCCTCTCCAACTGTAGTCTGACTGCTTGTATTCCCTTCGGAAGGTGCGCAGTGATGACTGTGTAGTCAAATTCCCTCGGGACACTGTCACGACTCACCACACCAACGAGGGGTGGGATGTAGTCGGTAAGGATGGGATTATCTTCGCATTCGCCAAGTCATCACAATGCTTGGTTCTCTTCTCGGTCGCAGATCGGGATGGTCCAGATCCATGAGCAGTCGACGGGGAGGCTTTCACTCCTCTCGTCGATGAGGCTTGGATGCCTGCAGAAATCATCTTCTCAGCCATGAGGTCTATTAGAATATCTTCGACACATTTTTATGCTGTGTTAATTTCATCTGACATGCACACTCGAGATCTGATATCTCAGGTCATTGAACAATACTCAATGTAATAGAATGGATGGTGAGGTCTCAATGATCACTACATGAAATCAACTAGTTCTATGTGGGCTTGGATGATCACAATTGGAAAAAGTGTTATCGGTGCAATGCTTGATGGGATGAATAGATATTATCATAACAAACTCTTCCAATGGGTAGGAACGCCTCAATCAATGCAATTCCTTCCATTATGGCACGGTCCAAATGGTCCAAGGGCGAACGTTCCAGCAATAACTGTGTTTCTATTCGTCCTGGAGCATCATTCTAACAGTCATAATGCCTCTAACAATCATATTGCTTCACTGTGGTGAAGTGTGAATCTTCGTTGTACTGATATTCCAGTAGAGTTCAAGTTCTGGAAACCTCCCTTCTGCAAAGTCTTCTCTAGAACTTCATGCAATTTTTCTAACTTTTCTCTCTTCTTACTGAGCTTTCTAGCCTTCTTTCCTGTGATATGAATCATTGGTTTCCTCTTTCCATTATCATTCTTATCTCCTCTTGGCATGATAACTTCGCACTCTGGAGGGTCTTTCATAGGGTTCAAGGGTAATACTTCTTCTCTTTTTGGGGTAGGTGCTCTACTCTCTTGTACAGATAGGTGTCTCCACTCTTCCTGTGTCTTTTCAACTTCAACGTCCATATATTTGGTCTTTAGTAGCTTCGAATGGTTCTCTTTTTCTTCTAGTAAGTGAATTATTCTCCTAGCCATGAAATCTCTTATTTCTTTCTTTTTCTGTTCTAGATCCTCATCTTCCTGTTTCCTTCGTATATGATCTTTCTCAATCTAGGTTTTTCCTAGCAATATAGCAAATGGGGCATTGTTCTCAACAAATTTAGAGATCTCAAATGCTTCTTATGTCGAAGTTCCATGGGTACTCATAGATGTCTAGGTAAGTCTTCCACATAGGGTTATCAGTTTTCCTCTAAATAAATATATTCCTCCTAATGAAGGAACCATAGCAGCCTTTCCCAAAATTTTGCAAGTTCTTTCTGTCATGATATTCACCTATGTTTCCTCATCCAAGACACAATCTATGTTGAAGTCTCATATTCTTGTTTCTATGTACTCTTCCTCTTTCAAGATCTCTAATAAGTTGATATCTATGTGATCATTCAGGGTTTATTTCATCTGCAGTAACACAGTCTCTAATTCTTTCTGGGGTTCTATCATATCTTTAGTTTATTGTCTTGTCTCGTAGTTTTCTTGTCTCATATTCATCTTTTCAACTTTTGCAATCATTCTAGGGCAATCCAAAACTTCATGGTTCATAGCTTTACAGCAAAGACAACTAGGACCTCTACTAGGGCATTCCTTAGCAAGATGTCTCGGTCTTATGCAACTATATAAAAGAGTTAATCCTCTCTTTCTTTTAAATGATCCCCAACCTTTCATGTACTGTGCATTGGGATCACAGTAACTAACCTGCAAAACAATATTTCTAGGATCCTGCATCCATTTGTTAGTCCAAATATTCGTTATATGCATAGGGATAACATACCTTTCATTATTTCTATCAGATCTATTCATATCAAATCTTCTTTCTTCTAGTTGTACCCTAGTTTTCAGATTAGGACCAAATCTATTAAACATACCTAGATCCATTCTTTTGAAATAAAAAAATTCACTTATCTTACCTTTCTCTGAGCACAAAGCTTCAAGATCTTACCACTTTTCTTCATATCAGACTTCTCTTCTTAGCATAGAACTTTGAAAGTCAAGTAGAATAATGCGCACTAAAGTAGAAAATCTACGCACAGAGATTTATTTTCTTCAGTTCCCAACAATTACAGTTTTAGGTCCCGACAATGGAACCATTTGTTGGCACAGGAGTAGACCCAAGGTTTAACGCTTCAACAGTGCACCAACAAAACCCTAACTACCAGCCCTTTCGACAACACCTGTGAAGTAGATGAAGTCTCACCTGAGGTAGAGGCAGGAGTGGTTGTAGGAATGAAATGTCTACAACCTAGCTAGGACACAGATCTGTGATTACACCACTCTAACAAAGCACTTAGCAGTTAACATTCATCAATATCTAACCCCTATCCACATCGTAGATCCAAACCCTAGTTACAGAACAACATAGTATTCAACCAGATATAACACATATAAGCACTTAGCACATGGAAAAGGATTAGATCTAGCATTTATTCACATCCCTTAAGCACTAAGATATCATACTAGATTCATCTAAACATTCATTACTGCACTTAAGCTTAAATTATATACATAAGACAATAACCAAAATAAACAAAGCAACCATAACACATGATATATGTGGTTCACCCCAGTGTGGATCTACGTCCACCAACTCTTCTCTTCTTTATTATCTTCTATCAAGATTCTTACAGACATAGAGCATCAAAACCTTACTCCATAGAGGACAGGAGATCTGTGTGCACCTCACTAGATCCTCCTTCCTTGAGTTAGATCAAAGCACAAATCCTCCTTACACAGTCTGAACACAAAGCACTACAGATGACCCGCACTTAGCTTTACAGCCTCAACATACACTAAGCACAAAGCCTCTTACAATTACTTGCACTTAGCACAATACTTAGCACTTGGCATCACACCACTTAGTTGCATCACCTAGATTTCTACTTATACATTACAAAAGGGCCTAAACATGGGTAAACCCATGGGTCGACATCCCCATACCCGTTACATAAACCCTAATCTCAAAGATGCCCTAAAAAGGGGTCGAGATCCCACAATCTCCACTTTGACTTGCACTCCACCTTCGACCAGCCTGTCGAAGTCCCAAAATAGTTCAAACATGACCAAGGATCTCCAAACCTTAGTCAAGGGCCAACAAGGCCCCAACACTCACATGTGACTTGTCCTGAATCACTCTGCTCTGGGTAACTCTGCCTCAAACACCTTGAGCTTAGCTTGAGATGCTTCGACCTGTTGCTTCGCTAAGGCCTCCTGCTCGGCAAACTCTTGAATAACTACCTCGTTCATAGGTCCCTCTAAGCGATGCTCTATTGAAGTGACTACTTGTTCCAGCTCGGCTCATCGGCCTTCAATCTCCTCAAAAAGTAGGCAAGCTACATCCTAGACTGGTTGAAGCTTCTAAGTCACTTTCATGACTTTACTTTGTAGGGCATGGACCTATTGTTGAGACAAGCACTGTTCTTGGGATATTTTGATTTGCTCAACCACTGACAAGGGCTTCAACTGTGCTTGTATTGTTTCTTCTTGTTTCTTTTATTACTAGATTTTTGACTCCAGTGTCTTTAGTTGAGGTTCCTTGGTAAGGTGCTCATAATTCTATGCACTGTGACTGCTAAGTTGTTTACATTCCAAGGCTAATGCCTTGATTCTCTATACTGCGCTTCGGGCGGCTTCTTCTCACTGGTCTCTCACTTCCTATAGAGTGCTTAGTACTGCTTGTAACTCCAATTCACATATTCTCTATTGAAGTTGTTGGATGGATGCAGCAAGCTTCGCTACTTGATTCTCCACTGGGTCTTCTTTTATCTGTTCCAAGCCTGACACAAAGCGAAGTGCTCTATTGACTACTTCTTTAACTCCAACCTGCTTTGTGAGGAGATTTTATTTCTCTTTCTAGATCTGCACTTTATCCTCTTTAAACTTGATTTGGAGGTAGTCTTTCTCTTGTTGCGCAACTCGACCTTGTTCTATGACTTCCTCTTGTGATTTATTAAGGGCCACTATGGCCTGTTCTTTTTCTTCCTACATGCGACGAAGGCGAGCTTCGGATGCATCAGCTATTCTATAAATTTGGCCAGGCTCATCTCCCAACTTTGTTTCTTTTAATGGCGAGGGCGCAATGGACACTGCATGGCTGGAGTGAAGGGCATGTTGTACTCCTCTCAATTCTGCTTCAATTCTTTCATAAATGGCTTCTTGTTTGGCTTCATTTTTCTGCAAAATATCTTCTGAGGCATCTGATACAGCTGCTACAATGAATTCGAAGTCATTGACCATGAGTACAGTCTGTAGCTTGGGCTTACTAGCTTTGGACTTCTTTCACGTTGTAGGTCTTGTGGGGGAAACCTTTCTTTTCTTGGATGTCTCTATGTCATCAGGGCGATTTTGTGGTTGTGTTACTTCACCTTGACTCTGTTTATCTTATTCCCCATTGTGCTCTTCTTTGTCTACTTCTTCACCACCTCCTCTACTAGGTGAATCTAATGTAGTTTCTTCTGATGTGCTACGTGTTTCTTGTACATCTTCCTTCTTTTTATTCCTACTACTACTGGGTGCATCATACTCTTCGCAAGTAACCACTGGATTTCCAATGAGGTCGGGATCGAATAATTATGTCTGTTCGACTGGTATAAGGAACTCTATGGGCCATTTCTTAGTGATTTCTTCCAATTCCTCCTCTGTGAGCTTGTAGTAGGACTGAATCTCTTCTTTACTTTCATCTACAGGCGAAGTGATATAAATAAAATGCCTATCTACGCGAAACTTCATAAGGGGCTTGAACCTATCCAAGGTGTTCGGTGTCATACAAGGGAAATACTCAATAGCCCTCTTCAACTGTAGGTAGTAGATATGGAATATTGTGTTCAACTATCATTGTTTCCCCATATCGCTCGAATACCAAAGCGTGGTGAACTTCGCAGCTAGTGACTCGAATGGATCAATGTCAAGGAAGGTCACACCTTTTGGCATCTCCCAAGCATTGAATGCAATGAGGATCAGCAGCTAACTAAAATGGAACTCATAGCCATAATCTTGATCTTTGAGACAGTCCAGCTCTAACTGATTGACTAGGTAATTCGCCTAGTTCATCTGTAGTCCTTCCACGCATTTTCCTGTGAGGTCAACGACAAACCCTGTGACATGCATGGGTCTGTTCTCTCAGACTAGCTTACCAGCAATCAACTAGAAAGCAAGGCGCACTATGCCATTCTTAATGGAGGCTACCTTTTAGCCTCGTGTCCCCTTCTCTACATCATCGTAGGTGTCTTTGATCTTCTGCGCCAAGGCACGATCTGCAGCCTTTCCTGGATAAAATTCTTGTGGGTCTGGTCCCTGCAGGCTTAATCCAGTGATCCTATGGATCAGTGTCGGATTGACGGTGATGCATCTTCTAGCCATAGATACCTATTATAGAAGCACAACATTAGGATATTAATGCATGCGTTAACCTCATGATGCCTTTCAAAATGTGGTATCTTCATCACATTCAAGACAGTGGACATTGTGATCTCCATATTCCATGGAAGTGGGGCGATCTTCGACTTCTTCCCCTTGGTCTTGGTCTAGTATTTGTGAGGTGTGAGCATTCCATAGCTCTTGTGGTCTCATGTTTCCCGCCCAAAAGTCAATGTATTCATATGTTGTGGCTAGCCAAGGCCTCCCTAAAATAATAGGGTATACATTGAATTGAGACTTGGTTTGAAGGACTAAGAAGTTAGTAGGGTACTCCCAAGAATCAATAGAGATTATGATATCTTCTAACATCCCTTTAGGTTTGATTGTGGATCTATCTGCAAGATGAAGGACAGTGGGAGTATCTCTCAAATATCCCTAAAGGTTGAGTTTTAACATAGTATATTTGGTCATAACATTGATGACAACCCCTAAATCTATGAGATTATTCTGGATCAAGGTTTTGTTGATCTGAACATCTACTAAGGGGATTCTTAAATCCAGGTACTAATGTACAATTAACTTCCTAAGCATAAGGTCATCTAGTTGTCCTATAAAATTTATAGTGGGGGAATCTTTTATTTTCCTCCCTGGCCTTCTAATTAACTCTTCTTTGATAAACCTATTGAAAATAGGCACATCCTTGAGGGCCTATAAGAGAGGTATTTTTATACACAAACTCTTAAGTTCTCCTAAAAAAAAATTCTCTTTAGATGTAAGTTTTATTTTCATTTAATCTTTCAAGATATGAAGGAGTTTGTGGTTGAGATGAGGTAACATCTTCTTTCTCATATTATACATCTTTTATGATATTTGGTTGTTGTTGTAAGAATTTTCCTGATCTAAGATTGATCTATTTCACTTCTAAGGAATAAGTTTGATAAGTTGTTTCATTGTTGTATACAGGTTGAACGTGTTTGTTATTCATATTTGGAATAGATTGAGCAGGTAATTGAGGTTATTTAGGAGGAAAACTATTTTGAGTAGTGTTGTTGGGTTGAGGAGGAGGAGGAGGAATTAATGCAAGTTGCTGAAAATTTTGTGGCCTCCATCCTTGTAGAGGTTGACTCCACAGGTGGTTTTTATGTGTAGCATGCTAGGAAAGGATTGGTATGGAGGAGGAATTGGTGGTCCCTCATATTGTTAAGGAATTTTGTTTGTCCAAGGACATGTATTGGGATTATACCATGGTTGAGGAGACATTTGAGTATTATATGCACCAAAATTTTGAGGAGGGTTGAAGTTAAAACCTGTTTGGAAGGGTCTTGGTGCTTAAGGCCTCCTTTGATTGATGAAGTATAGTGATTCCACATTCTCATATGCTCTTTGAAATGTATCGTTCAATCCTGGCAAAGAAGGACATTTGTTATTTGGATGATTTTCTTCACAAATACCACAAACATCTATAAGGTCTAGAGGGCACTCGGTTCTAGGATGATTTTTAGTGCATTTAGGGAAATAGAAAACCAATTCCTTCTCTACTTCCTCATGTTTCTTTTTTATCCGCAAAGTATCCATTTGCATGGATAAAGAACAAAAAATAGAAGTTTCCACATCTTCTATTAACCCTACCAATCCATTCTTTATATGAGTTGTAGGGTTAGAATATTGAGGTACCAAACCTATACAACTTATACCTTTCTTTCTTGAGGACCTTGAATGGTTCTTGAATATTATTTTGATATCATCATAGTCAAACTAATAGATATGTCCATTGGATAGGATATTCAATTTTTTCATCAGATCTTATCTTACTCCTCTGAGTAAAAAAATCTTGAGTGAGTCTTCATCTACAGTATAGTTTTGAGATATTTTGTGGCTTAGTTGAAATCTCTCTTCAAAATATTCTAGAGATTCATTAGGTCCTTTTGCCATTCTGAAAATATCATCCCTTGTGTCCCTTTCTCTGCAATAATATTTGTATCTTTAACTGAAGGTATTTTTCATTTGATCCCAAGTATTGATATTATTTTCCTCCAAGATCATTAACCATATTAGAGTTGAATCCTTCAAGGTAGAAGGAAAAAATTTGAGATTTTTCTCATCAATAGTATAATCATATGTCCTGCATATAACTACAAACTCAAACACGAAAGTGTCAGGATCTTCAGAAACAATCCCATGAAAATGAGGTAAGGCAGAAGGATTAATATTTTTCATCTCGGCCTCTCCATTGGATTCCTAGATGGTGAAATCAAATATGTTTTCTTCACCATTGTAACACATCCATGGAGGGGCGTAAAAATTTTTCACTTCTTAAGAGAATCAATGTCCTCATTCGGGACTTCTACTCCATTATGCTCTTTCAGGGCTTTCTAGCCACGGCCTCCATGCTCCGAACTGAACTCAGAACTGGAATATATTCTCTTCTAAGTCCTTCAGGTTCTTCCATTCCCCTTATACTTGCATATGACCATGAGTTGTGACCCAACACCAAAACAACAGGAGCCAAGACAACCATCGCACGAATTCCCCCAGAATGGCAATTCTCCAAAGTTCACAATCCAACGTCGCGTGTCCTTGGGGATTTCAACGGTCCTAATTCACTTCGAGACTTCGATGTTTGGGATTCTTGGACGCTCACACAACCTTTCCTCCTGAAGTACTATGTACTCGGAGTTCTAGATCAAGTGCCACACGTCCTTCCAAATCAACAGTCCTGGTTTACTTTGAGACTTCGGGGTTCAGGTGATCTGAAAGTTCCAACAATCCATTCTCCCTGAGTACTTTCTTCTGGAGTCAAGGATCATGTGCCATGCATCCTTCTCGATCAATGGTCATGGTTTACTTCAGGACTTTGGCGTTCGGGATTTTCTACCTCTCCACACAAGCTTTCTCCCGAAATGCTTTCACCCGAAGTTGACGATCTATCAATTCATGTCTCCCATGAATCGATGACTACAAATCACTTTGGTTATTCGGGCTTTGGGATTTTCGAACACTCCAATGCCTTTCTCCTCCGAAGTAATCCGTACTCAAAGTTATAGATCGAGCACCATGCATCTTTCCCGATCGACGACTGTGATCTACTTCGGGACTTCGGCGTTTGGGAGTCCTTACTCGCGTGACCCCACATTCCTCCAAACTGGCTATCTCTCGAAATGGAAGATTTATTGACACCTGTCCTCAGCTGACAGAGGACTTAGATGAACTCCAGCTCTCTGGACTTCACAATTTCTTGTTCAACACATCCTCTTTTTCTCCCAGAGTGATTTCACCCAAAGTCGACGATCTTTCGACACGTGTCTCCCAAATATCGACGACTGCAAATCAATTCAGATCTTTGGGCATTGGGAGTTTCAACCTCTCCACACTCATTCCCTCCCAAAGTAATTTCACCCAAGGTTGATGAATTTCTACCACATATCCTCTCCCTCAGATCGACAATACAAACGGACTCCGTCGCTTCATGGATTTCTAAGGGAAACTCACGAATAACCGTCTCTTAATACCCTAGTATGTGCCACTCCAAGTGGGACACCTGGAATCATCATCACTCAACACATGGGTCCCCATGTACTCTCGACATAATACCCATATTCCCTCGATCAAACGATCAAGAGGGGTCCCGAAGGATCCATAGATCCATGGTCCATGTTACTTCGCTACTTCGTTCTTTAGGAGTTTTGGCATTACTAATCCTTTATTCTCCGGAAGCGGTCAACACTGGACTGACTACCTCATGGATCTGACGGTCGGGATGGCTCCCGGACATCCTCATATCTAAGGCCTATATTAACTTCAATACTTCCGGTCTTCAAGTATTTTTACCTCTCTCACGATGAACTCGCTCAATTCTCCAAACTCGCGAAGTCTGAAGGACTCAAGGGGTTAAATCTCATGCTCTTTCCCATATCCAATGATCACAACAGACCTTGTCTATTCCCGAATGGATATCATTCTTTTGTCTTCCAAACAAGGGAACCTTCCCTTTCGATACTTCAACCTCGTTATTCTTCAAGAGATTTGTTAGCTCTAAAAGGATTAAGAGCTTTGTGCTCTTTCTCTTGAACTTTAACACTTTGGTCACTCACCCTCTAGGCCCAGGCTCAAGAATCCCCTTCTCTGCATACAGTTCCTCGGGTGATCCATATTTCCTCGCCAAGGTTTTCTCGCACAGGAAGAACTAACCATCGTGTGCATGATCCCAATCAATATTTTACAAGAACTATCAAGGTCTCCTCTTCCTTGCGGTCATTCACCCTCTAGGCCCAGGCTTAGGCATCCCCTTCTCTGCTATACATTTCCTTGGGTGATCTGTCTTGCCTTTCCAAGGTTTTCTCACACAGGAAGAATTACAGAGACTTTATCGATCCTTATAGTCGCGGCGTCCCTCAGACTTTCTCTGCCAAGGTGTCCCTTCAACTTGTGTTACCTCAACACAACATATTCTTGGCAATCATGGCTTACCACAGGGTCCTCATGGCTCATCAGTATCCGTATTTCATGCTTTTACATCTTGAAATACTTCATCTGTCCTTTCTAGATAGATCTTTTCTTCTCACCAGTATCATAGGCATACAAAAATTCATGAGACATCATCATAAATTTTAATTCAAAATTTTCTTGTAAATCTATCACCCATAGATTTCCAAATTCCACATTTTGTTTTCATATTTGTTCTGCACATGAACCATATTCATAAGGATGAGACTTTCCTTTTCATAGTGGTTTGGCTCAGTAGACAAAT
>JZKD02S1599280.1:116132-126678 GCA_000966675.3 Picea glauca | reverse complement strand
AACCATGCATACTAACAGTTCATTACATCTATATAAACATGAAAAGGGGATTGCATTCCTTGCCTATGCCTCATTTCAACATACCTAACCTTTCAAAACGTAATTCAATATTTCAAAGGATTTTAACAAATGTGCCAATATTCATGGCCACACTCATACCCAATGCACTCTTGCATTGATTTCAATTTTGTCACACTTTATGACAGGTTCTTGGCCATGATGTGTTGTTATTTAACCAACCTCTTGATCATATGACTTATTCATTTTCATTCACTCTTACAGCAAGACCATACTTCCTGTTATAGGCCGATTACGATCCCAAATCAGTACACTTGAAACTCGAAAATTTCACATGAATGCCTTTACGCATTCTTCCTTAATTAATAACCAGGGTGACAACACTCATGGCCAATCAAATTTGTTTTCCTTCGGCGCTTACATAATGTAAGTAAAACATTGGAAGGTCCTCCTTCCTTACTGAAAAATCCATTGTCTTCCATGTTATACAACATGAACTCCCCCAATGAATTCCATGCAATGTGCTAACTATGAGCACCTTTATTCCCATAGAACTAGTCCTCGTGACCACATTCTAACATAGAGTTCAAAACTCTACCTTCCTTGAATGGACTGGATGGACTTCATTTTCTCTCCACGTGGTCAAGAGATGTGCCATTAGTTCTTATTCCTTTCAGGCGCTACCCTGTCAGCTCTCGTGTCCGGGTGCTATGATCCTGGCTAAACCCCTTGTCTACAATTTGAAAGTGAAGATCTGTCTTCCCCCAGATCCAATTGTGGCAAGGGATTGTGGAACCTCAACTAGATCATGGTTTAATTCTCCTTCTGATCTCTGCAATGGATACGGGTTGTCCAATCTACGATAGGACCCTAAACTCAAAACAAAACTATATTGAGTTTAATTTAAAGGTACAGGTCCTTACATTAACCCACGTGCATATACCTTCCCCATAATGAATACAGTCATCGATATTATCCCTAGATCAATTCTAAACCACATGATTCCAAATACAGCAATCCTGGCATAGAATTATTTGACCAAGAATTTAGAATGAGAGCAGAGCCTCGATTTGCCAAATTAAACCACAGAACCCAATCACGGTACTAGTCTATGTGGCATTATCGTGTGGGTTCCTTGTAGGTCCACCCACCGATCATTGACATATCAATGGTTCGCAGTGATTACGGAATCCCCAATGTTCTCACTCTTTATCAGAGAGTTCAATCTTTGCAATTTTAAAGGTGCTCGCCCAACTCTTTTAATCATGGTCGTTGATCATCCACTCCGACGAGATCAATGGTGTTGGTTGATTGTGGGTCGTGAACTAGTGTGTCGGTTAATTCTTCCTTCACACTCTGCAATCAATACGAGTTGTATGATATACGATTGGACCCCAAATTCAAAACAAAGCTACATTTGAATTTAAATTACGGGCACAGACTCTGTCATTAACATGTGTTCTCATTTGAAATCTGCAATGAATATGGTTCATCGATCTTATCGAACAACTGGTGTTTGATCTGTTAACTCCAGTGGATCTCGAAATCAATCTGAGGACAGAGATCGATTTCTTCCTAATGAATGGCTCATGTTCACTTCCTCTATTAGGTTTTGTATTAACCTGATTCGATCAGGGTTTTATTCCTAAATTATACTCTACTTGAGTATCCATGGCATACAACTGCATTTCCTTAACATGTTTTTAACCAAGCCTATTCAATCGAACGTACTCATTTATTCATTCATTAGTCTTATATTCATTACATGATGCTTTCAAAATGTAATCCAGGATTCTTATATATATATATATATATATATATATATAATCTTGTATCTCACTGCGTAGTTTCTTAGGAGTTATTAAGGTTGTGACTCTGGCCTCCTGAAAAAAAAATTAGGTAGTTCTTCCACAGGGAACTCCCTCAACATGCAACTTCCTTATTGCACGTCCATCACTATCTATGATGGCCTCAGCCTTGGGTTAGCTTTAGTTGTTTACCAAATATTCCCTAAGGAATATAAACATGCATCTTTGTCATGCACCCAAATTATGTATCCATACATATTTTGGTTTTGTTAACTTACATCCATGATGTACTTAACCATATGCATAATCAAAATTCTATGTGTAGCTTCCATGGGTATATTTCATGAACGGCTCATGTTCACTTCCTCTGTCAGGTTTTTTATTAACCTGATTCAATCAGGGTTTTATTCCTAGATTATACTCTACTTGAGTATCCATGGCATACAACTGCCTTTCCTTAACATGGTTTTAACCAAGCCTATTCAATCAAACGTACTCATTTATTCATTCATTAGTCTTATATTCATTACATGATGCTTTCAAAATGTAATCCAAGATTCTTATATATATATATATATAAGCTTGTAGCTCATTTCTTAGTTTCTCAGGAGTTATTAAGGTTGTGACTCTAACCTCCTGACAGAGTTTTCACATAGTTATTCCATAGGGAACTCCTTCAACATGCAACTTCCTTATTGCATGTCCATCACTATTTGTGATGGCCTCAGCCTTGGGTTAGCTTTAGTTGTTTACCAAATATTCCCTAAGGAATATAAACATGCATATTTATCATGCACCCAAATTATGTATCCATACATATTCTGGTTTTGTTAACTTACATCCATGATGTACTTAACCATATGCATAATCAAAAGTCTATGTGTAGCTGCCATGGGTATATTTCACAGCCTACATACATCTCTATTCTAAAATCAGTCAACTCATGATTGTTCACAATCATTCTCATGTGACCCTCAAAGGCAGAATCATTTTCCTCTTATCATGAAAACAGAACATTCTTGCTCCTTTACTCTTTCATTTATTTATACTAGTCTTTCCTGAGGGAATGGAGTGCATTCCTCTTAAGTTATCATTCAAAAAAGAACTTTCATGACTCTTCAAAATGGAGTTAACCATGCATCCATGGTATTCACTTAATCTTGGCAAGTGCAATTCTTGCCTTACATATCACTCATCAAGGCAGCCATAATGTGCCTTTACTATACATATATCCTTCCATCATGCATGTGCATCATTTACACATGGACCTATCAGACTTCCAGATCCTCCTCCAAGGATATTGTTGTCGTTCTTATGACAAGCCTCATAGGGACATGCAACACTGAGCTTCCCTCTCAGTTGTGAGCTTGCATTCATTCACACGAAATCCACATGGAAGTTGAATCAGACATAGTCATAACTATGTCTCATTTCTATACGATAACAACTAGCAAGAAAACACTCTTGCCTCAACCTCCATGGAACATTACCCATCTTATAAATACCATCTGGGAAATTTTAACTATGCCCAAAGCAACAAAATCATCCAATTTAGTTTCCAACTATATCTTTATGGCTAACATCCACTACTGGATGTCAATATGACCTATTGGGCTTCTATAAGTGCCCCAACACTTCCTTTACCACATTCAGGATCAGCATTTAGTCAACCATTCTATCTTAATTTTAACAATGATGTCTAATACCATTTGGACTACTTATTATGTATCCTAGTTCAAAAATCCAGAGTATCTTTAGGTCAAGATCAGTCTTGACCATTACATCTAGAATTCTTCCTTATGTTCATCACAATCAGGGACGGAGGCCATTCTCCTCCTCCCACAAGAATTCAGGAAGATTAGTTCCTATTCACCAAGCAAGGGAGGCTTTTGTGATTTCTCACTCAATCACTCTATATTTCTCCAGCTTTGTTTATCAACTTGATTAGAAAAACCCTGTCCAACAATTCATGTATCCAGAAAACAAAAACAAAAAAAAAATGTTTCTTAGTCCACTTTGAAACCCGAGATTTGTGCATGCTCTCCCTTTTCAGGGAATGGTCACCAGAATCATTCCTTTGATCGTGAGGAGTTATACACCTATACTAGGTTTAAACCTTCATTAAATTAGTAATCATTACTGCTACGGATCCTCTCCATCCTTTCACATTGCTATTTTAGTTTAAATATGAGTGTTCTTCAACATAATCCCATTCATGTAGGATTGACTATTGTTTCCCAATAAATTCTAGGTTTTCTTTGTCACGAACTAGCATGATTAAATATCGTTGGGTAAAATCCCAACTGTATTTTAAATCTTCATCCTTCTACTCAAGGAATTCATGCAGATGATTTATGTTTGGCAGTAACATTCTCCACGCACCTATCTTTAGCCTTGGTAACTAAATCTTATGATTGTACAACAGCACGTACAATTTCACAGTGAATTCAACTTCTTTATTTGGGGACGTTAGCAACATACAGTGATAATTTCCAAAACATCTATAAACAATAAAGAATCCCATTCCTCTCTTCAGTAGAGGTTTTCTACACCTCTTAGGAATGTGGTAAGATAGGGTGTTACCCCTTAAATTTCCTCCAAAAATATTTCCATACGACTAATGCATGAGACCAAGTAGGCCAAGTGTTGTAACCATGCTCTGATACCAATTTGTAACACACCCATGGTGGGGCATAAAAATTTTGCACTTCTTAAGAGAATCGATGTCCTCATTCAGGACGTCCACTCCATTCTGCTCTTCCAGGGATTTCTAGCCATGGCCTCCATGCTCTGAACCGAACTCAAAACTGGAATATATCCTCTTCTAATTCCTTTGACTTCTTCCATTCCCCTTATACTTTCATATGACCATGAGTTGTGACACAACACCAAAAGAACAGGCGCAAAGACAACCACCGCAAGAATTCCCCCGGAATGGAAATTCTCTGAAGTTCACAATCTGATGCCACGTGTCCTTGGGGATTTCGACGATCCTAATTCACTTTGAAACTTCAGTGTTTGGGAGTCCCAGACACTCACACAACCTTTCCTCCCGAAGTAATTTGTACCCGGAGTTCTATATCAAGCACCACGTGTCCTTCTAGATCAATGGTCTTGGTTTACTTCGAGACTTCGACGTTCAAGTGATCTGAATGTTCCAACAATCCATTCTCCCGAAGTACTTCCTTCCAGAGTCAAGGATCATGCACCATGTGTCCTTCCCAATCAACGGTCATGGTTTACTTTGAGACTTCGACGTTTGGGATTTTCTACCTTTCCACACGATATATCGACACATGTCTCCCATGAATTGATGACTACAAATCACTTCTTCTATTCAGGATTCGAGAGTTTATAACACTCCAATGCCTTTCTTCTCCGAAGTAATCCATACCCAGAGTTATAGATCGAGCGCCACGCATCTTTCCCGATCGACGATTGTGATCTACTTCGAGACTTCGGTGTTCAGGAGTCCTGAAATGGAATATCTGCTGACACATGTCCTCAGTTGATGGATGAATCAGATGAACTCTGGCTCTCCAACCTTCAGGAGTTCTTGTTCAACACATCCCCTTTTCTCCCAAAGTGATTTCACTCAAATTCGGCAATCGGTCGATGTTTGTCTCCCACAGATCGACTATTGCAAATCACTTAGGCTCTTCAGGCTTTAGTAGGTTCAACATCTCCACACCCATTCCCTTCTAGAGTAATTTGACCAGAATTCAACGGATTTTCACCACGTATCCTCTCCCTCAGATCAACGGTACAGACGGACTCCATCACTCCATGTATTTACAAGGGAAATTCACAGTTAACCATCTCTTAATACCCCAATGTGTGCCACTCCGAGTGGGACACCTAGCATCGTCGTCACTCGACACATGGGTCCCCACATACTCTCGATGTCATCCCCATATTCCCTCGATCGAACAGTCGAGAGGGGTCACGAAGGATCCATAGATCCACATTCCACGTTACTTCACTACTTCATTCTTCTGCAGTTTTGGCATTACTAAGCCTCTATTCTCCTGAAGCAGTCAATGCCAGACTGACTACCTCATGGATCTGACGGTCGGGATGGCTCCCAGACATCCTCAGATCTAAGGCCTGGATTAACTTCGGGACTTCTGATCTTTGAGGATTTTTACCTCCCTCACAATGAACTCGCTCAATTTCCCAAACTCATGAAGTCCAAAGGAATCAAGGGGTTAACTCTCACGCTCTTTCCCATATCCAAAGGTCACAACAGACCCTGTCTCTTCCCGAATAGATCGCATTCGTTTGTCTTCCAAACAAGGGAACCTTCCCTTTCGATACTTCAACCTTGTTATTCTTCCTGATCTTTGTTAGCTCTGAAAGGCTTAAGAGATTTGTGCTCTTTCTATTGAAATTTAACACTTGGAGGAATTCTTTCGCGCACCCCTTGTGCTCATTCATCAATTCTAGAACTTAAGAGGTTCTCGGTCTCTACCCGCCTCGTAGAGAGCCTGTGCATACATGCATTATCTCTCTTGAGCTTTAACAGAATCCTTCCTCCAAGGGACTCCAAACAACTAGGAGTGTCGACATGCACACGTGAAACTGTGCCCAAGGTCGATGAAATCATAGTTCATTGCTCTAGCTTAAGCCTCCACAGGGCACAAGCATTTACGAGTACAAATCATGTCCAATCCTTATAATTTCTTACTTTCCTAATTACACAATAAAGCATACATAAAAGGGATATCGTATAAATCATTAAGAAAACATATCCCTTCTGGTGTCACTTCTCTTTTTTTCCTTCTTCCTTACCGTCTTCATGTATGTATCTTACCTTCCTTCTATTAGAAGGAAACTTGGGTCAGCCTGGTCTGCTAGACCCAATGGTACTTCGGGCTGACATTCTGCAGCTAGACCATGCTTCCATTTATGGGGGTGGTTTATAATTCAACCACTAGTCCTTTATTCATTAACTTATTTCTCTCCTTCAAATCCGAGGGAGGTTTATTATCCTCGTCAAAGGGAAATTTGGGGTTATTTGATATAATGAACCCTCTCTTATAGTTTTCACATTCTTTCCTCTAGTGATATCATGGCCAGTACTTTCAAGAATTCACCCCCACAGTCAGTTATTGGTAACTCAAACAATAATACATTTACATTGTTACCATGCCATAGCATGGTAACCCTAATAAATGATTAATTACAAGTTGGGTGAAATGGGGGTGTTACAACCAACCATGGCATGAGGTGAGGGATATTGTCCTTCCTCTGAAAGATTTTAAAATTTTCTAGCTTCCCTTTCCAATAAAATTTCAAGTGTTTCCGGTCCAATATCCGGATTGCTTGGACCTGTCATTGGGGTGGGTTTTTTGAGAAAAAAGTTTTCTTTCCTATCTTTGGGTCTAATCATTCATGAGATTGAAAGAAAGTAAAAATGTTTTTTTTCTTCTTTTTATATATAATGCAAAAGAGTGTGATAAGGAGCTAACAATTCACACGAAGTGAAAGAACTTGGGATTTTACACTACATAAATCCTATTGTGAGGTTGGCCTTGTGACTGAGGTGTCTTCTCTACTTCTCCAAGGCACAAAAAGGAAAGAAAAAAAAATGAGAATGATATGCAGACCTAGCACCTCCCTGACAACGGAGGAAAAAAGTGATGACCCTATGAATAAAAGAAATAATTCTATCATATCCTTAACTTCTTACTTTAATTTGTCAACCTGGGGTTCACACAAACTTAAGAGGTGTTGTGCAATGTTTTTTTGGAATACTGAAGGGGGGGTGAACCAGTATGAGAACTTTTACTAGTTTTAATCACAATATATAAAATTCAATATTATCAATAGTATATCATCAATGTGTCATATATGATTGCATTCAATATACCATGAGAAGATAAACATAAGTAGCATCAATCAACAACATCACATCAAATACACAATACACAATACACCAAATTTTATATGGAAACCCAAATGGGAGAAAACTATGGAATGTTTTCTTATATATCAAAGAATGCATTCATTAGAAGCACCAACTTCCCAATTCTCTAGTGGAAACTAGAAGGAGGCTACAACTCGCTATTTACAGGCTCCAACCTTAATGAATCTACAACTCCCTAAATTCTCTTATTCCAACCAGAAGGAGGCTACAACCCTATGATTCTTAGGCTCCAATATGAAGGAAGCTCCAACTCCCTTGGTTATCTAGCTACAACCAGAACGAGACTACAACCCCCTCATTCTTAGGCGCCAACCTGAAGGAAGCTCCAACTCCTTGTTTTCTCTGGCACCAACCAGAAGGAGGATACAACCCCCTTTCCTTGCCCCATCCTACCACCCTGAAATACAAATGTAGACCAAATTGTCACCACCACAATCAATACCATTGTCACATCAACCTATCACTGTCACTGCCACTGTCACATCAACCTGTCAATGTCATTGATACTCAACATCAATGAAACCAGATCCTCTCACATGAATACCATCACCAAACCATGTACATCTATATGTACCAAACATGCATCAATTATGCACATCAACCTGTACCATACCATGTACATCAACCATGTACCATCTCATGCATCAAACTTGTACCATACCATCAACCATGTACCTCAAATAGCATGCCAATCATCCAACCAAGTACCAATATCATCAAGAGATGTATCTCATACATATGCTACCATATACCAAGTGTGTATCTCAACCATGTACCAACATCATAAATATATGCACCATAACCATACCAAACCATATATCAAGATAGCCAAGAGTGTACTTATAACCATGTATCATACCATCACCAAGGTGAACCAAATCAATTACCAACAAGACATGCCTCAAGCATGTACCATACCATATCCAATCATAAGCATCAAAACTAGTACATAATCATACATGTAATCATGTATACACCCTGGTGTATCATATAATAGATAAGTAGACCAATTTGGGCATCAACAACCTAGTACCAACATCTCTCACTAGTTTTGTCTTGTCCTCATGGGACAGAGACTAATCATCACGTGGGGCCTCGTGTGATGAGCCCTAGGCAACCCGTGGGGGTTCCTCGCATCACACCCTTAAGATAAACCATGAGGACTGCTTAATTATGGTTACAGAAAAACCCTAGCTCTCTGCAATTATGAAACTTTTGCTCTTTTGTTGCACTTTCTCTGAAAAACCATAGATCTCTGCAGCTTTGAAACTTTCACTCTTCCTCCGTGCTTTCTCTGAAGAACCGTAGCTCTTTGTAGCTCTAAAACTTTCACTCTTCCTTCACACTTCTCTACTACCTCATACTCGACTGCATATTCACCAATAGACCAAAATATTCTCATAAGATAGATATTCAATGAATGTGTGTATGTATCAAATAAATTTCTCATGATGTATATTTATACTTTTTCAACCAACACCTTTTCCTCACTTTAGGGACGACCTATACTTTATTTTTATAACAACTTTACCCTTTAATTAATTCACTTGTAACCAACTAGGGGATTCTTAACCATTCTTTGGTAATTCCAACTTCACAAGGGCATATCTCCCTAACTGTAATTAACCATGTGGTGTACCACCTACAGTTGGAAACATAATGATGAGGACTATCCATCTATGAGTTTGTTACTTGCATTTGCATTGTCCTTCATGTACTTATTCCTCAAAAAACTTTGGGTCTCATGACCACACTTCTGGGGCTTCATGTATAATTCATAAAATGCACCCATTGCATATGCTGACATCAACCACTCTTGTTGACATCAATGACAACTAACTCACCATCAATATCTACCACAACTCTAGGGTATCTTGAACGCTACAAGGGTTGACGTCAATGACAACCAACTTTCCAACAATCTCCCCCTTTGGCATTGATGACAACACTCATACTACAACATTGATGCTCCCCCTATTACCATTTCTCCTCATCAATGTTTCTCTCTCTCTCCCCCTTTGACATCAATGGAAAAGGGTATCTCTCCTTTTGATTTCTCCCCCTATCTTCATGCATATTTTCTTTCTCTTCACATGTTTATGTCTTCATGTTTCTTTCCACATTCATCTTCTATTTTGATAGTAAAGAGTGACTCCCCCTGAATGTATACCTTCTCTGAACAATCCTTCTCTAACTTCATGCACTTGACTCTTTCTATTTCTCTCTCTTTGACATCACGGGAAAAAGGATAATCCCCCCTATAAATATGTCTCCCCCTATATGCATGCTACTGATCTTCCTTTCTGGATCTTTTTCTTTGATTATTTATCTTCCCTTGAATTCTTTGCAAGATGTAGAACAATATGGGACTTCATGTTTATGTTTCCTTTCCTCTCTTTTATTGTTGCTTATTTTCCATTGGTGCTTCCTATTGTAACTCTCTAACATATATAAAATTCATTCAAGGTTTCTTGACTTAAAATATTCATGGCCTATTATGTTCACTATTTAGACATCAATGACCATACTATTCAACAATGTCCCTCTGATGACATAGCTTATGTTGAAGGTTTCTCTTTCCATATTTTATTATGCCTTTCATTGTTTTTCTTCTTGTGACCAACGGATTGCATTTGTCCACCCATTCCACTAATTCCAATTTTATATATGCTCTATCATATATTCGTCTAGACTTTACAATGATATCATAAATCCATCTATGTCCATATGTCATAAACTATCCATAACTCTGCTACTCAATCAATCAAGTCATTTTGTACTTTTTCTATCT
>JZKD02S1599280.1:48128-108892 GCA_000966675.3 Picea glauca | reverse complement strand
TGCTCCCACTCGAACCAGGAACCCTCTTTTCCTGCGAGTTACCTTACGCTCTGATACCAGTTGTTAGAAAAATAGGACCACGGAGTAATAAAATAAAACAAATGCAGAAACAAAAACACAGAAGACACACAATACAAGAGAGACACAGATTTGCATGGTTCACCCAGTGTGGGCTACGTCCACCAGAGAAATTGTTAGGTCCTTCCTTTATTATTATCCAAAAAATGAAGGGATACAACCTACATCAAAAACCCGTTGTAACTTCCTCTTCTTTCTCTCACAGTCTCCTCTCTCAGAATACAATATTCACTCTCATACCAAGCCGCAATACATTTCCCTCATAAAAGAGGGTTTCCTTCTAGGGCAAAAAACCCTAACATAATCTCTATCGTTAGATCTGCGACCTTATAATGAACGGTCCAGATTTACAATGAAATTACAATATACTTTTATAAGGCAATTTTTGCTTCGGGGGCTTCGCCCCCAGACCCCCCGGACCCCACATAGGGGGTACCCCCCCTCTACACTCCCCCGCGTGGAAGAGTGTACATACTTCTGGGGTGTAAATACTTCATGGGGTATAGACACGACTGAAAGCAAAGGACCTCTGCATCAGGAAGATAATCAGGCTCCACAACCAACATAGTTGTCACATCTCTTCTTAGAGATAAGTTGCCACCATTCTAGCAAGCTTGTTTTCAGTCTGCATTTTATAGTTTGAAGCATATTTCTTATTTAATAGAAGCCAACCCAGTTCCACTGTTTCTACCACCAATATCCAACTCGGTGAACCTGATGAGTCAGAGGAAGGAGAGCACCTCTTCATTCACAGATGTGGGTAAAAGGAACTCCATTGCACTTCATCATTGATAGAAGTAGCTAGAAGAAGCTCATCTCATCAGAGATTGTCAAGCATCTATCCCTGCTGAAAACACCACACTCGCATCCCTACACCATTGGATGTCTCTGTTAAGGCAATGATCTTCACATCAACCAACAGTGTTGCCTATCATATGGCATCAATCCATTCAAATATGAGGTACTGTGTGATGTTTCTCCCCTTGAAGTTTGTGATTTTATTTTGGTCCAACCTTATTTATGGAAATTTCATGTTGTATATGAGTCTAGGCCTCATAGTGTTATTATCACTTTGAATAGGAAATTGTATAGGATACCCGAGGTAGTCCCACCTAGTATTATTTCCTTAATATTTGTCATACAATGCAGGAAGGCCATTTCTCATACTAGGAAGTTTGTATTCTTCATAATTCACTCTCAGAGTGAGTTAAAGAATGAAGCCACATCCATGGCCTCCTCAACTGACCTCTCCATGCAGCAGAAGCAAGTTTATAAGGTTGTGGAAGAATACAAATGCATCTTCTCATCACCTACTAGGGTACTTATGCATTGTCAGGTGAAGCATCCCAACGATCTGACCCCTGGCACACCGCTACTCAATGGACCAATATATCACCTCTCTTTGCTAGAAAATGACGAGATCAAGCATCAAATTTAAGAAATTATCCACAACAAGCAAATTCAACCCAACTCATCACCTTGTGGAAGCCCAGTCATGATGGTGTAGAAGAAAGACAAGATTTGGCGACTCTGCATTGATTACCAGGATCTAAATAAAATCACAGTCATGAACCGATACCTGATTCCTAGAATCGACTATCTCCTTGATCAAATCATGGGGGAAAAAATACTTTATTAATATTGATCTGAAGTCTGGCTACCATCAGGTCCCAATAGAACCGGCAAATGTATGGAAAATTTCCTTCAAGTCAAAAGAAGGCATTTTTGAATGGTTGGTCATGCCCTTTGGTTTGAAAAACTCCCCAACAACTTTCATGAGGATGATGGATGATATATTGTGGCCTTTCACTAATTATTTTGTGGTGGTGTATCCAGATGAAATCCTCATCTACAAGAAGACTTGGGCAGAACACTTGCAGCATATTCAACAGGCTATGCACACTTTACGGAATCACAATCTATATGCCAACTTGGAAAAATGATCCTTCGGCATGGACATGGTACAATACCTAGGCTACATTGTTGATTCTCATGGTGTGCATTTTGATCCAACCAAGATCCAAGTCATCTGTGACTAGACAACCCCAACCATGCTCACTGAGCTTCAGAGTTTCTTAGGCCTTGCCAATTACTATCGAAGGTTTGTGTTGGGATTATTCCATATTGCATGGGCCCTTAGCCAAATAACCAAAGGTGGTGGATCATAAGTTGTTGCAGTTCATGCAGACATAAGGAAAATTTCAAAATGACTGCCATCAGAAGTGGTCCACATATTTGCAGCAGTTCCACCTCAACATCAAGTATAAAATAGGAAGTACCAACTGAGTTGTTGATTTCCTCATCCGACCTCCAATCATGACACTCGCCACAATGCTCGATTCTTGCACCCATGAAACCTATGGATGGCCCCACCTCTATGAGACAAACCCTAACCTCGCCAACACCTACCAAATGTTGGGCACAAACACAACTGTCACCAATTTCCATATTCAATACAGGTTGTTGTGCCATATGGGCCATCTATGTGTTCCATCAAGCGAGCGAAGATGATTTTGGAATCCCACTACAATTGGATGGCAGGACACTTCGGTGTGGAAAAGATAGTGGTAGTGTTGCAATGACATTTGTACTGGATGAAACTTCAACAGGATGTCAACAAGTATATTTGGTCCTACACTGCCTACGCTATTGAAAAACTAGCCATTAAGAAACAGGCTCTGGGAATCCATCAAAATGGACTACATGTTAGTCCTTTCATCCACCAAGCGAAAAAAATGATTGTGTTTTTGTGGTTGTTGATTGCTTTTTCAAGATGGCAATTCTGGCCTCCTGCAAGAAGAGAATCACAATGGAGGTCACTGACAAGATCTTATTTGAACGAGTGTGGGTACAATTTGGGATCCCACAGATCAAGATAGTCAGTTCCTCAGCACATTATAGTTGATCCTCTGGTAACTACTGGACACCAAGCTCACCAATTCCACTTCCTTCCACCCTAGATGGATGACAAAACCGAGGTCATCAACCAGATGATCATTCACATCCTATGCATGTACAATTCCAAGCACCCCCGCACCTAGGATGAGATTATTCCATATGTTCAACAGAGCCATACATAGCTCAAATGGCCACAACCCCTTTCATGTGGGGTTGGGATTTCAACCATTAGGTCCCATAGATGTTGTAGGACCTCTTGCGGCCACCCAGGAAGACTCATGGCATGCTCCAACTAGAGTTGAAAAAGCCGCCTGGTTCATTGAGCGGATCCAAAACATCTTCCAACATGTTCAAGATATTTTAAGTCCAATACCAAGTACAAGCAATGACATAATCAACACTGGGTGCCACACCAGTTTCAAGTGGGAGAAAAATTTCAATTCCACTTGTATAAAGAAATCCTTACAAGGCATCATCGAAATCTTCGTCCACTCCATTATGGACCCTACACCATCACCAAGGTTGTGGGTGACAATTATTTTCAGCTCAACCATGCCCCATTCCTTGGCTCTCACCCCATATTCAATGTGGACCTCCTTCATCCTTATCTTCCACCATTATTGGACACCTCAAAGATAGAAGAACAATTGACACCAATAGAGCTCAACCATGACTACATGGAACAATAATCCACTGATTAGATCATGGACACACAAGTCAAGGGAAATCACCAACAGAGGATCTATCTTTATCGAGTTGTCAAAGCAGGGCAACTCCTGCACCAAGAAAATTGGCTAGCCTGGGGCCAAATTCAGCAGAAATTTCCTCATCTGTTGGGGAAAATTTATGGGCCCGAGGTAGTCCCACCTAGTGTTATTTCCTTAATCGTTTTTAAGAAATGCAGAAAGGTCATTTCTCAGACTGACAAGTTTGTCTTCTTAGTGATTCACTCTCAGAGTGAGGGAAAGGTTGCAGCCACATCCATGGCCTCCACAACTGACCTCTCAATGCAGCAGAATCAAGTTGATAAGGTCGTGGAAGAATACAAAGATATCTTCTCATCACCTACCAAGATACCTCTGCACTGTCAGGTCAAGCATCCCATCGATCTAAACCCTGACAGACCACTACTCAATGGGCCAATCTATCATCTCTCTTTGCTAGAAAATGAGGAGATCAAGAAATAGATCTAAGAATTGCTCCAGAAGGGGCACATTAGACCCATATAATCACCTTTTGGAAGCCCAATCGTGCTGGTGTAGAAGAAAGACAATACTTGGTGACTCTGCATTTATTACCAGGCCCTAAATAAAATCATAGTCAAGAACCGATACCTGATTCCTTGAATCGACGATCTCCTTCATCAACTCAAGGGAGAAAAATACTTTAGTAAGATTGATCTAAAATCTGGCTACCATCAGGTCCCAATAGAGCAACAGATGTATGGAAAATTTCCTTCAAGTCAAAAGAAGGTATTTTTGAATGGTTTTTCATGCCCTTTGGTTTGAAATATTCCCCAACAACTTTTTGGACGATATATTGCAACCTTTCAATAATTCTTTTGTGATGGTGTATCTGGATGACATCCTCATCTATAGAAAGACTCAGGCAAAACACTTGTAGCATATTCAGCAGGTTCTACACACTCTACGACAGCACAAGCTATATGCCAACTTGGAAAAATGATCCTTTGGCATGGACAGGGTCCAGTACCTAGGCTACATTATTTATTGTGCATGTTGATCCAGCCAAGATTCAAGTCATTTGTGACTATCCATCCCCAACCACACTCAGTGACCTTCAGATCTTCTTAGGCCTTGCCAATTTCTATCGAAGGTTCGTGTTGGGATTCTTCCATATTGCATGGTCCCTTAGACAAATAACCAGAGGTGGTGGATCATAAGTCATTGCAGTTCATGCAAACACAAGGAAAATTTCAAAATGACCGCCATCAGAAGTGGTTCGCATATTTGCAGCAGTTCCACCTCAACATCAAGTATAAAATAGGAAGAAACAATAGAGTTTTTGATTGCCTCAGCCGACCTCCAATCAAGACTCTCACCATAGTGCTCGATTCTTGTAGTCGCGAGACCTCTGGATGGCCCCACCTTTATGAGATAAACCCTTACTTCTCCAACACCTACCAGATGTTGGGTGTAAACACAACTGTCACCAATTTCCATATTCAAGACAGGTTGTTGTGCCATATGGGCCATCTATGTGTTCCATCAAGAAAGCGAGCAAAGATAATTTTGGAAGCCCACTACAGTCGGGTGGCAGGATACTTCGATGTGGAAAAGACAGTGGCAGTGTTGCAGCGAAATTTATGTTGGTTTAAAATTCAACAAGATGTCATCAAGTATATATGGCCCTGCACTGCCTATGCTATTGCCAAAATGACCATTAACGCATGTACACTCCTCTGCCTAATCCTAACAGGCCCTGGGAATCCATCTCAATGGACTACATGTCAGGCCTTCCATCCACCAAGAAGAGAAATGACTATGTTTTTTTGGTTATTGATCATTTTTCCAAGATGGCGATTATGGCCACCTGCAAGAAGAGCATCATAATGAAGGCCACTACCAAGCTCTTCTTTGAACAAGTGTGGGTATACTTTGGGATCCCACAAATTGGGACAACCAGTTCCTCAACACATTATGGTCGAGCCTCTGGTCACTACTGGACACCAAGCTCACTAAGTCCACTACCTTCCACCCCTAGACGGATGGCCAAATCGAGGTCGTCAACCAGATGATCATCACAAGTACAATTCCAAGCACCCTCACGCCTAGGATGAGAGTCTTCCCTATGTTCATCACAGCTACAACAGAGCCACACATAGCTCAACTAGCCATAACCCCTTTCATGTGGGGTTGGGATTTCAACCATTGGGTCTCATGGATGTTGCAGTACCCCTTGCGGCCACCCTAGAAGACTCATCGCATGCTCCAACTAGAGCTGAAAAAGCCACCCGGCTTATTGAGCATATATATAACATTCTCCAATAGCTTTAGGATATTTTACAAAATTCCAATGCCAAGTACAAGTAGCTCCATGATCAACACCAGTTTCAGGTGGGAGAAAAATTTTGGTTGCACTTGCAGAAATAATTCCTTATAGGGCCTCATCGGAAGCTTCTTCCACTCTGTTATGGACCCTACACCATCATGAAGGTTGTGGGTGACAATGATTTTGAGCTCAACCATACCCCATTCCTTGGCTTACACCCAATATTCAATGTGGACCTCCTTCAACCTTATTTTCCACCATTATTCGACACCTCGGAGATAGCAGAAAAATTGACACCAATAAAGCTCAAACCTGAATACATGGAATAGTAATCCACTGATTAGATCATGGACACACAAGACAAGGGCACTCACCAGTAGAGGACCTAGCTTTATAGGGATGTCAAATCAGGGAAGCTCCTGCACCAAGGAAAGTGGCTCACCTGGGGCCAAATTCAGTAGAAATTTCCTCATCTTATGGGGGAAATTTCCGGGCCTGAGGTAGTCCCACCTGGTGCTATTTCCTTAATCTTTGTCAATCAATGCAGGAAGGTCATTTCTCAGACCAAGAAATTTGTCTTCTTCGTGATTCACTCTCACAGTGAGTGAAAGGTTGCAGCCACATATATGGCCTCCACGACTGACCTCTCCATGTAGCATAAGCAAGTTGAAAAGGTTGTGGAATAATACAAAGACATATTCTCATCACCTACCGAGGTACCTCTACACTGTCAGGTCAAGCATCCCATCGATCTAACCCCTAGCACACCACTATTCAATGGTCCAATCTATCACCACTCTCTTCTATAAAATGAGGAAATCAAGCATCAGATATAAAAATTACTCCACAAGGGGCACATCTGACCTAGATCATCACCTTTTGGAAGCCCAATAATGTTGGTACAAAAGAAAGATAATACTTGGAAACTCTACATTGATTATTGATCCCTAAATAAAATCACAGTCAGAAACTGGTACCTAATTCCTCGAATCCTCGATATTTTTGATCAACTCAAGGGAGAATACTTTAGTAAGAGTGATTTGAATTTTGGCTACCATAAGGTCCCAATAGATCCAACAGATGTATGGAAAAATTCCTTCAAGTCAAAATAAGGTATTTTTGAATGGTTGGTCATGCCCTTTGGTTTGAAAAATTCCCCAACAACTTTCAGAGGATGATCGATGATATATTGTGACCTTTCACTAATTATTTTGTGGTGGTGTATCTAGATGACATCCTCATATACAAGAAGACTTGGGAAGAACACTTGCAACATATTCATCAGGTTCTACACACTCTATGGCGGAACAAGCTATATGCCAACTTGGAAAAATTCTCCTTCAGCATGGACAGGGTCCAATACCTAGGCTACATTGTTGATTCTCATGGTGTTCATGTTGATCCATCCAAGATCCAAGTCATCTGTGACTGGCCAGACCCAACCACACTCACTGAGATTCAGAGCTTCTTATGCCTTGCCAATTTCTATCGAAGGTTTTTGTTGGGATTATTCTATATTGCATGGGACCTCAACCAAATAACCAAAGGTGGTGGATCATAAGCCGTTTTATTTCATGCAGACACAAGGAAAATTGCAGAATGACCACCATCAGAAGTGGTCCACATATTTTCAATAATTCCACCTCAACATCAAGTATTAAACATGAAGTACCAACTAAGTTTTTGATTTCATCATCTGACCTCTAATCAATACACTCACCACAGTGCTCGATTCTTGCAGCCACGAGACCTCCAAATGGCCCCACCTCTATGAGACAGACCCTGACTTCACCAATACCTGTCGGATGTTGGGAACAAACACAACTATCACCATTAATTTCCATATTCAAGACATGTTGTTGTGCCATATGGGAAGTCTATTTGTTCCATCAAGAGAGTAAGAGAAGATGATTTTTGAAGCTGATCCAGATTATTTTTGGCACAAAATGAGAGTGGAGATATAATAAAGAAATAAGTTGGAAAGTGTAAAATGCAACGGAAACAAGCTTGTTGGAATGGTGGCGGCTTATCTCTGAGAAGAGATGTGACAGTTGCGCTCATTCACAAAAAGATGATTATAATGAGGCTCTAAAGGCATTTTTACAATAATTAGGAATGCCAAAAACCATAGACATCCAAAAACCTAACACTAAAAGATGAAGCGCCAAAAGTCATGTGGGTCTCATTTGGGTAAGTTAGTACATCAACTTTCTGGGGTCATAACTTTTGCATACGATCTTCATTTTAGGCATATGATAGCCCATTGGAAAGGTATCATCGAGGAGATTAATTTTAGGTGCAATATTGAAGGAACTTAGATATTGCAAACATGTTTTCCCAAAAAAAAACATCATTTAGGGCCTCAAAATGGCCCTAGAAGTTAAAACCTGCTAAAAATAGTAAATTACCAAAATTGCCAGAAAATTGTTTTGAGCCAATTGGAAAAGGTGGGTGGCCACCAATATCTACCTGGATCAATCCTCCCTCCTAAGGAAGCAATGGTCTCCATTGCGTTGAGTGCTCGAGGGAGAGGAAAAAATGTTTGTTGAATCTGAATCTTGGTGAGTTGCTTGCCTTGTTGGAGACGTCGTGTTGCTCAGTTTGTGGAAGTCTGTCATGGACATGTTGAGGCTGAGGTTGTTCAACAAGTCAAGCTACACGAGAGGACAGTGTGTAAAAGGAATATTTTCACTTTGTTTCAACCTTGTCAACCTGATTCTGTTGGATAGAAGGTGCTTGGGGCAAGGATGTAGTGGTTGCAGTGTCCTTTTGTTCCCCTTTTGAATAGATTGTGAAGAAGCTAAATTTTGTAGTATGATATACTACCTTGCGACACTTTTTTGGTGGAACAATAGTTGGAACTACCTCTGGTATTCTGTAGATATGACCCCCTAGAGAAATAATGACACTGTGGGGTCAAGACTCATAAACAACATAGCATCTCCACATATATGGCTGGCCCAAGATAACATCACAGACATCCAGTGGGGCAACATCACACAATACCTCATCCTTGAAGGGTTGGATGTCGTACGATAATCGACACTATTAGTTGACACGGAGATCTCATATTTGGCGAAGCCACCTGATGTTGTATGGTTGTGGGTGTGGTGTTGTTGAAAATCCCAAATGTTTGACGACCTTTGTTGAGATGAGGTTCTTTTGGCTTCTGCTATCAACAATAAAATGCAGCGGGATCCCCTTCACCCACATATGTGAATGAAAAAGGTGCTCCCCCTCTTCAGGATCTGTTGGTTCTTCTGGTTGAACTGTTGTGGTCGCGACAATAGCAGTGGGGTCTTCATCAATGATCTGTCTTTTACCAGTATTTTCATAATCAGATTATGAATCAAGGTTTGGCTCCTTGTCTTTGATCTCGGCCACCAATGGTTGTTTTGAGCGACATTCATCGGTGTTGTGCTAAGGGATTTTGTGGAAATCGCACCATTTTTCGGAGTCCTTCTTTGTCTTCCTGTGACCCTTCTTTTCCTGTGGCATGGACTGGTTTTCAGGAGATTGTTTGTTAGGGTTGTCTTTGTAATACTTTGGTTGTTGTGGATTTGCAAACCCAAACTCCCATTTGTTCTGGTGCTTAAATTTATGCTCGATTTTAACATCATATCGATAGGAAGCACCGAGTCATGAGATGTCCAAAAAATCCATTTCAGTTTGGATTTATCTGTGTAGAGCCCCATGGTATTTCAAAACCAAATGTTGTTCAGAGTCTTTCATACCCAGCTTGGTGCACAATGTATGGAAGGTATTAGTGAACTATGGAACTGCTTGGCCCCTCTCTTGCCATAGTGTGGTCCATCTCATGTACTGGTCCTCATCATTTCCAACACAGTAATATTGTTCCTTTACCGCATCCACAAAAAAATCCCAAGTGGGCTCCACCCCATATATTCTAGACTCCTCTGTGGAACTTTTCTCCTAGTAAGTTTCCCACCAATGTTTGACATAAGGGAGAGATTTAAAGAGTGTGAAGGTGATATTTTCTCTGTCGAAAAAATTATGAACAAAGAAATAACCTTCTAATAGATTTAACCATTTATCTAGGGCATCTGCATCTATCTGACCTTCAAATATAGGAATATCAAAATTGACATGTACCTTAAAAGGCGAGGTGCCTCCAAAGTGGTCGTTTGATGAAGATGTGCTTGATGCTATCGGGAGGCATTGAAGGATGTGGGAAAAATTCTCCATAATTTCATCCCGCTGTCACGTGAGAGATTGCTCAAGCAACAGACTTATAGGATCGTCTACTCCGTCATTTTTCTTTTCTTCTACCATAGAGGGTTTCTTGGGCATGCGAGAGCGATTGTCTTCAAGAGATACAAGCTCGAGACCCAACTTTCTATATTCAGACCTCATTAGGGACATGCACTAAAAAATGATCAAGAGTAGCTTGTTCTAATACCACTGATCCGGATTATTTTCGGCATGAAATGAGAGCGGAGATATAATAAAGAAATAAGCTGGAAATTGTAAAATGCAGCGGAAACAAGCTTGTTGGAATGGTGGCGGCTTATCTCTGAGAAGATATGTGATGGTTGTGCTCATTCAAAAGAACATGATTACAATGAGGCTCTGAAGGAATTTTTACAATAAGCAGAAATGCCAAAAACCCTAGACATCCAAAAACCTAACCCTAGGAGATGAAGCGCCAAAAGTCATGTGGGCCCTGTTTGGGTAAGTTAGTACATCAACTTCTCGAGGTCGTAACTTTTGCATACGATCTTCGTTTTAGGCGTATGATAGCCTGTTGGAAAGGTATCGTCGAGGAGATTCATTTTAAGCACAATATTGAGGGAACCTAAATATTACAAACATGGTTTCCCAAAAAACATCGTTTAGGGCCTCAAAATGGCCCTGGAAGTTAAAACCTACTAAAAATAGTAAATTACCAAAATTGCCAAAAAAATGTTTTGAGCCAATTGGAAAAGGTGGGTGGCCACCAATATCCACCTGGATCAGAATCCCACTACAATTGGGTGGAAGGACACTTGGGTGTGGAAAACACAGTGGTAGTGTTGCAACAATTTTTTTACTGGCTGAAACTTCAACAAGATTTCAGCAATTATATTTGGTCCTACACTTCCTACGTTATTTCCAAATAGGCCATTAAGAAACAAGTCATGTACACTCCTCTGCCTACTCCTAACAAGCCCTGGAAATCCATCTCAATGGACTACATTTCAGGCCTTCCATGGGGATGAAGTGGAGAAATGACTTTGTTTTTGTGGTTGTTGATCACTTTTCCAAGATGGCGATTCGGGTTGCCTACAAGAAGAGCATCACAATAGAGGCCACTACCAAGATATTCTTTGAATGAGTGTGGTTACACTTTGGGATCCCACAGATCGAGACATATGGTTCCTCAACACATTATGGTTGAGCCTCTAGTCACTACTGGACACCAAGCTCACCAAGTCCATTGCCTTCCACCCCTAGATGGATGGCCAAACTAAGGTCATCAACTGGATGATTGTGCACATCCTATGCATGTACAATTCAAAACACCCATGAACCTACAATGAGATTCTTCCCTATGTTCAACAGAGCTACAATAGATCCATACATATCTCAATTTCCCACATCCCCTTTCATGTGGGGTTGGGATTTCAACCATTGGGTCCCATGGATGTTGTAGTACCCCTTGCAGCCACCTAGGAAGACCCATCGCATGCTCCAACTAGAGTTGACAAAGCCACCCGGTTCATTGAGTATATCCAGAACATATGCTAATAATTTTACGATATTTTACAGGAGTCCAATGCCAAGTACAAGCAGTGCCATGATCAACATTGGGTGCCACACCAATTTCAGTTGGGAGAAATTAAATGGTTGCACTTGCAAAAAGAACACCTTATAGGGCCTCATCGAAAGTTTCATCCACTCCATTATGGACCCTACACCATCACCAAGGTTGTGGGTGACAATTATTTTGAGCTCAACCATACCCCATTCCTTGGCTTGCACCCAATATTCAATGTGGACCTCCTTTGGCCTTATTTTCCACCATTATTAGACACCTCAGAGATAGAAAAATAGTTGACACCAACATAGCTCAACCCTGAATGTATGGAAAAATAATCCACTGATTATTTCATGGACACACAGGTCAAGGTCACTCGCCAACAGAGGATCCATCTTTATCGGGTTGTCAAAGCAAGGCATCTCCTGCACCAAGGCAAGTGGCTCACCTGGGACCAAATTCAATAGAAATATCCTCATCTGATGGATGCACTCAATGAAATGGATACCATTTCTTCCTAAGGGGGGAGGATTTATCTAGGAGGATCTTGGTGTCCACCCACCTTGTCCAACTGGATCAAAACACTTTTTTGGCAACTTACTAATTTTAGCAGTTTTTCGGTTCCTGAACTTCTAGGACCATTTTGAGGGATTAAACGATTTTTTTCATTATTAGGAACCTCAATGATATCTAAAGGCTTTTATTGATCCCTCTAAATAAATCTCCTCGTTAATACCTTTCCAACGAGCTATCATTCACCCTAAACGGAGATCGTATGCAAAATTTATGACCCCGAGAAGTTGATGTAATAACTTACCCCAATAGGGCCCACATGACTATTGGTGCTTCATCTCCTAGCGTTAGGTTTATGGATGTATATGGTTTTGGCATTCATTTTTATTGTAAGAAGGCCTTCAGAGATGTTGGAACAGGGGAAGACCTAGGGTTCATCTCAAAGAGCGCACCAGCAAGCCCTAACTACTGGCCCTTTAGGCAACACCTTCGAAGCAGATGCAGTCTCACCTGAAGCAGTTATAAGGGGGTTGCAAGACAGAGATGTCTACAACCAAGGGAAATATCAAGTGGATCTAACACAAGAACAGCATAGAATTAATATATCACTTATCAACTTAGATCTATTATGCACATCTACTCATCATATCTAAGTCAGTAATTCACACATATACCAACACACAGCTTATACAAGCCTCTCTTGAACAGTTCCAGTGTTATCCATATCTGTAAAAGTATCAATTCTCAGTATTGGTACTAGATATTCCATTGAAACAACAGCTTCAAGGCCGTATACCAACTTGAAGGGGGTTTTCATTTTTATCTTCTTGCAAGTGGTTCTATAGGCCCATAACACTGCTGGTACTCTTAAATCCCAATCATCTATGTTCACACAGTAAACCTTGGTTAGTATCATCTCCAAGATCTTGTTGAATGCTTCAACTGTCCTGTTGGATTGAGGATGGTATGGTGTGCTCTTCTGATGGTGGACTGTAAATTCTTCAGTCAAGGCTTCAACTGTCTTATTGATGAAATGTGTTCCTTGATCACTCATGAGAATCTTTTGGCATCCAAACCTAGTTATGATGTCATCAAATATGAAGTGTCCAGCTATAGTTGCACTATAGTCCTTGACTGCTCTTGCTTCGGCCCATCTAGTCAAGTATTTTGTTGTTGTAATTATGTACCTTGCTCCTGTACGCTTTCCTAGTGGGTTTATGGGTCCAACAAAGTCAATGGCCCATTTCTCAAATGCTTGTAGGGTCAGTTGTCGTACTAATAGCATTCCATCTCTTCTGAATGGTTTCCCATCCCTCTGGCATACATCGTAGGCTCTGGAATAGTCTTTAGCATCTCTGTGTAAGGTAGGCCACCAAAGGCCAGCTCTAAGAACCTTCTGCATAGTTTTTTTCCCTACATAATTTCCTCCTGCGATGCCTTCATGAGCTTCTGTGAGGATTAGCGGTTGTTCTACCTCCATAACACATCTTCGCAATATCTCATCTGGTCCCATCTTTTATAATGTCCAGCTATAAGTGAGAAATATGCAGCGCGCACTACTAGTTGTTTCTTTTGTGGAATTGTGTACTCACTATATGCCATTCCTGTTGATAGGAATTGGACTATATTTTCAAAGTGATCATCAATATTTCTAATGGATAGTAGTTGTGCATATGGTAGTGTATCTTCCAAATCAGTGGGCTCTTCTCCATGTTCCAACCTCGAAAAATGGTCAGGACCCTTGTTCATTCTTCCTAATTTTACTATGATCTCAAAATCATATTCTTGAAATAGTAGCAGCCATCTGCATATCCTGATTTCTCTTGTTTTCTTGTCTTGCACCACCATAGGGCTTATCCACTCTGATTCTTCAACATGTTATATAATCCCTGCTTCCAGCATTCTGTCGAGCTCAATCTTCACTTTCTCCTTATATTTAGGGTTCAATCTGTAAGGTCTCTATTTGACTGGTCTAGCATCTGGTTTTAAAGGGATCCTCATCTCTCCCATAGACCCTTTAATTCCCTTCATATCAGTGAACTTGGTTGGAAACAAGTCATGCTATTCATGCAGCAACTCAATAATCTTGTCAATGGTAGCATCATCCCAATAATATCCAACATTGGAAAGCTTCAGTGTGTTCTCTGTTCTAATATCGATTTTATTTATTTTGATTGGTTGTCCAATGAATGGCAGCTCAATGCCTGGTCCTTCCACATCTCTCTGGCCTTCTGTTTCTGCGATGTTCACCTTCCTCGAAACTTCATCTTAATCGGCATTGATGTTGTAATAGCCTTGTAGTTTATGGAGAGGCACAGTCCATTCATATTCTTCCTGTTCTAAGGGAAGGTTGGATACCTCCTCGAATACTTTTTGTCTCACAATCTGTAATGCTTGATCTATTGAAGGAAATTGAATTTCAAATAGGAATGTAGTTATAAAATTCTAAGTCATACCTTTTCAATATGTGGTGATGAGGCGCGATTCTGCTTGAAGGTACCAGTTGATAGGTGTTGTTTCCAGCATGTTGATGAATCTGTGTGCCCATTGTTCTTTAGGAATGTTTCTCCAGGCTTCCTCACAGCTTCGCATATGGTCCTTTGGGTAGCTTCGACCTGTGTAGCAAACTCCGCAACCTTCTACTAGTGTTGAGAATCGCGTTGTCATCAGAGTATGACATTGTACCCAATTTGTAATATTACTTTTGTGTGTCCCCAACCATCTTTTTGGTGTGGCTTTCAAGGCCTCATCCACTGCCAACAACCTGTATTGTGTTGGTACACTTGCTTCAAAGTCTGATAGGAAGGCTTCTAATGGATTTAGACCATCAAATGTGGGAAAGTTACTTACTGTTGTGCCAATCCAGGGAACTTCTCTGGTTAATCTAGCACATCTCCTTGTAGATAATTCATACATCTGGTTCTGCCAGTTCTCCAGTGCTTCTTCTGATTCTGATGAGCATGTGTTGTCACTTCACCATCTTAGATTCCCATCGACTGTAGGATTAATGTAATCATGTTGTCTAGCTATTAGCTTATATATGTTTTCTAGTGCATATGCGCAGTCTTCTCCTTTGATAGGTTTTGTGTACCATTGACCTTCATCTAGATCTAAAGGTGCGATGACCCTAATTTCATATCCTTCAAAAGTCATACGTCTTTTATTTAAGTCAACAAAATTAGAGTTATTGAATGCCCAATCAATTCCTAACAGTGCGGGGTAAGGGAAATTGTCATCAACTATTTCAATTACCTCAAAATCTGCAAATGTTTTTACTCCATCAATGTCCACAGGGACATGATCCAATCATCCAAATGGGCTGAAAGCTTCTTGGTTAGACATCCTAAGGTTGATAGGGGAATAGATCAACTTCGGTTTTCCCATCTGTGCCCAAGTTTGCTTCGTCATGACATTGACCTCCGACCCTAAGTCGAGGACCACATAGTCTATCTCATATTCTCCTATTTGAGCGTTCAAACGTAATTCCTTATTTTTCCTTCTCTTCTTACCGATTTGGTGTACTTCCCTATTCAATAAGGGATCTATCTTTCCTTGCTCATATTGTTTGATTAAATTTTGTAATTCTTGTACAGTGCTTTCATCCTGAATCAACTTAATACAAGTGTATAGAAATTCCATGAGCTTGCTTACCTCTTTTCCTTCTTTTGGCGAAGAATATTGATCAAATGCCAAAAGCATTGCATATTCTCTCACTTTTGGTCTTGTATTTGATGCAAATCCTTGGTTTCCTATGAATTCTTTTCTAGATTCCTCAAACATCTGTCTTTCTTTCCTTGCATCAAAAGTTTGGGTCTTCTCTACATATTTTCTTATTCCTGAATCTTCTGTAGTGTTCCCTTGTGCCAGTCTGTCTTCTCCTATAATAGCACCTCCTCTGGTTATAACAGTGACTCTGAGGTCTTCGCTGCAAGGTTCATCATAGATCAGTTGCACTTGCGAGTTCTGTTGGGGTCCTCGTCATTCCTGAAGCTTGGCTAGCAGCACGGGACAAACTTTTATAACATGATCAAACGAGCTGCAGTAGCTGCAAGTGGTACAAGGGTTCTGACAATCCCTTGTGAGGTGTCTTGGTTGTGCGCAGTTATAACAGATGATTTGTCCTCAGCCTCGACCCATTCCTCCTCCTCGTCCTCTTCCTCTGAATCCACCGCGAGGATTCAAGTTTCCTCTTCCTAGAGAGTTGTACTGCATAGTGTTTCCTTCTTGTTGTACTTCACCTTCAATCTTATATATGTCTCTTGACCTTTCATGCATGAGATCATACACCCTACAATTCATATCATCATGTCCTACGGACTTACAGAATGTACAATACATTTTTTTAGGTTTCTAAACATACTTTTGCATATAATAGCACTCACCAGTACAATGTATGTTTCTGCATACCTCGCACTAGGGTAAGGTGACTTGCTTCAAGGGGCTTGGAGCTCTAGAATCCAAACATTCATTGAATAAAGGGAAGTGTTCCTTGTCATGACCTTCTGATCTACATATGACACAACATATTTCTTCTCTTTTATCTTTTCCCTTGTCTTTCTTCATATCTTTGACCTGTAAAGACAAACTAGTTAGTTGACTCAAGATCTGGCTCATACCTGAGCTGGATTCTCCCATAGGGGTTGATTCTAGCTTCATGGAAATCTCCAATGCCTCATCCTATGAAGCAATCTTTTGTTGCATCAGGGGAACTATGATGTGTGGTATAAGGGCAGCAATGAACCATTCCTTATTCTACTTGTCTGGGATCTAAAAATTTAATCGGCTTGTTAAGGTCTTGAATCTTTGATCGAACTCCCAAACAGGTTCAACCACCTTCTGCTTGATCTCTTTTAGCTCTGTAATACATTGGGATTCTAACTTAGGTTTATTGAATTCTACAATCAATGCTTTCTTGATCTGATTTAATGGCTTAGGCTATACAAGTCCTTGGGACAAGTTTCATGTACCAACTCAGTGCGTGATCTCCGAGAGTTGTATTGAACTGGGTTATTTTGACAGCTTCATCTGTGAAATTCTTAATATTCCATACGGCTTCACATAGAAACCAGTGTTGATCGGGATCTTCATATCCATCTCCCCTAAAGATAGGGAGTCTCATCTCATCTTCCATAGATCTTCCTAGGGTTCTTGACTGAATATGTGGTGGGCTACTATGGATAGTTCTATGGACACTCTGGTGACTGAGATTACTCTGATTTCTTAATATTGAATCAACAAGAAGGATAACAGTACTTACTTCGATGGTCTGTGCGGTTTCTGAGTTTTCAGGTTCTCCTCGAACAAGCTCTTCAGCTTTTCCTTCCTCTGCCCTAGTGGGTTCTAGATGTTCTTCATCCATCAGATCTGCTTTTCCACTGTAGAAACCTTCCTCCCCGTAGTTCTTTTTAAACAGGTTTGCAAGATGAACTTCTCAAAACACTCTCCCACTGTGCGTATGTCCAACTTCTGTGTTGTTGTCATTGTCCAAATTTTTGAACATTAACCTTTCTTGATCCAACCAATCTATTGTATCTTCAAGATGTTCTTCTCATGCAATAACATCTTGATTCTTAGCTTCATAAAATGCAATAATTTCCCTCTAGGTCCCTTAAAGAAATATCTCTGGGATTGGCTGTATGATTCTACTCTGTCAACAACGAACTCTGTGATGTACCCTCCAATGGTGTTATCGAACTAGTGATATATTGCTCATGATACAGTGTTATCAACTTTCTTAACCTTCTTGATCACCTCCGACTTCTAGACCACCAGAAGTCTAGATCAGATCTCAAACTGGGTATCGGTTAATCTAGCTAGCCACTCATATAGCTCCTGGTGGATCCCTCCAAAGAATATTTTGTGTATATCGGTGAAGATATATATTTCTAGCCAATCCTCAATGCTAAGATTAGGGTTCTTATTCTGGGCTTCAGCGAAGTCCTTCTCTTGATGCCCTATCCACTTTTGAATCTCTGTCTTCGATGGAAACCACCTTGACATTCCCTCAAAAATATTCTTGTCCCGGAAACGAAACCATTTGTTGGCACAGGGGAAGACCCAGGGTTCAACTCCAAGAGCACACCAACAAGCCCTAACTGTTGTCCCTTTCAACAACACCTACGAAGTAGATGCAGTCTCACCCAAAGTAGTTATGAGGGGGTTGCAGGACAAAGATGTCTACAACCAAGGTGAATATCAAGTGGATCTAACACAAGAACAGAATAACATTCATATATCACTTATCAGCTTAGATCTATTCTGCACATCTACTCATCAGATCTAAGTCAATAATACAATCACAGTATATTAATGACAGAAACAGAAGATCAATCACACACAACACAAAATATATGTGGTTCACCCTCTCTCTAGGGCTATGTCCACAAAACTGTGCTATATTATATTAGGTTAAATCCTACAGTTCTTGTTTGCACTCTTAGCTAGCATATCTTCTCTCTTCTCCTCTCTTTCTCTCCTCTCCCTTCGCACCCAGTGTAGGGTTGATCTTCGCACCCAGGTGAAGATCTTACAATACCAGAAGGCTCTCACTCTCAACACTTCTCTCTCTAAATACAATACTCACTCACATCAAAAATACAAGTAGATCAATAGCAATATCATACCAACCCAAACTAGTCCCTCGTGACCTCTATTTATACATTACAATATCTCACCGACAGCCTTAGACCGAAACCTAGGTGTCCAAAACCCTAGGTCAATTTGACCCATATTTTCAGGGCTTCGCCGGCCAGTCTTTTCTTCCTTCTCGCATGGTGCTCCAAATAATCCAAATGTGGATTTTTCCGCTTGCTAACTTGTCCACGATCCTTATTCCTTTCTTATCTATCATCCCCCATATCCTCGTCCAACGACTTTCTTTCTCGAGCTTCGCTCTGTCTTTTTTGCTCTTTTTCTCACTTCAATCCAATAACAATCATTGTGTCTTCCATGAAGTTCACGTTCTCCATTTTCTTCCTTGATCTTCACATACTTCCATAACCAAGGGCCAACAAGAGCCTCATTGTACTCATCTTCTTGCAAATGAGCGTAGTTGTCACATCTCTTCTTAGAGATAAGTTTCCACCATTCTACAAAGCTTGTTTTGAGTCTGCATTTTACAGTTTTTAGCATATTTATTATTTAATAGAATCCAAGTTTTAATGTATCTCTATTATTTTTCACTGTTTCTCTGTGTTAATATTATAAATCTATGCTCTCATTTTGTTTTTCTTATAAATCTGGATCACCTAGGCATCAACAACCTAGTACCAACATCTCTCACTATTTTTGTCTTGTCCTTATGTGACAAAGACTACCTATCACACGGAGCCTCACGTGACGAGCCCTAGGAAACCCTCAGAGGTGCCTCGCATGACACCCTCAAGATCACCCATGAGGGCCTGCTTAATTATGGTTACAGAAAATCCCTAGCTCTCTGCAGCTCTAAAAATTTCGCTCTTCCTTTGCAATTTCTCCGCTGCCTCAGACTCGACCTCAGATTCTCCAATAGACCAAAATATTCTCATAAGATAGATATTCAATGAATATGTGTATGTATCAAATCAATTTCTCATGATGTATATTTATACTTTTTCAACCAACACCTTTTCCTCACTTTAGGGCCGACCTGTACTTACTTGTTATAACAACTTTACCCTTTAATTAATTCACTTGTAACCAACTGAGGGCTTCTTAACATTCTTTGGGGCTTCCAAATTAACAAAGGAATATCTACCTAACCATAAGGAACCACGTGGAATACCACCTACCATCGAAAATGACACGACGAGGATTATCCATCTATGGGTGTGTTACATGCATTTGCATTGTCCTTCATGTATTTATTCCTCAAACAACTTCATGTCTCATGACCACACTTCCAGGGCTTCATGTATACTTCATCAAATGCACCCATCACATATGTTGACATCAACCAATCTTGTTGACATAAATGAAAACTAACTCACCATAAATCTCAACCACAAATCAGGGGTATCTCAAATGCTCCAACAGTTGACATCAATGACAACCAACTGTCCAACATGTGTTATGAAGTGTGCATTGACAATAGTATAGGTATGAGACTGATCAAGGGTTTGAACGCATAAATTAGTGCAGGAAATTGAAATGTAAAAGAGAAAATTTAATCTACCGCTTGAAGGAAAATCACACCAACTTGAAAGGACAGTTAATCTAAATTTCAGATTAACCATGGCAGGAAATAAAGCATGCTAAACCATAAAAAAAAAAATGAAAGTAGAAGATGAATTCATTATAGTGTATGAAAAAATTGAAATTAAACAAAAGGTAAATGAATGCATGGACTAAATGAGTTATTTTATGCCTAACCCTTTGATCAATAGTAATCCATATGTATTCTTAATGTTTTTTGTTGTTCTTATAAAAGGAAGATTAAGATTAACTGAAATCTAGAACTAAAACAATCCTACATGAGGTTTCTACAGGACTGTACAGTTTCTACATGAATTGCATTGTTTCTATAGGAAACTCTTAAATGAGGCTAAAAAGAAGCCTAGAAGGATAGTGTAAGTCTTCTTAAGCATCAACAAAGATATATTATAATAAAATGGAGTGGATCTGACATTCTTAGCCTTAGAAAGACACCCAAGAGTGTTTCAATAGTCTATTGAATATTTCTGTAGGATGATTGTTGTAACTAATGAGTTAATGATAACCCGACAGAAAGAAAATTAATCATGAAAAACTATATTAAGCTTAAAAAGGAATGAAATGCTAACTGATCACTATATTAACATGCATAGAAACTAGAGAAATTGCAGCAGGGTCCTTGAGCCCTCTTGAGTGAGCCCCACCCAATAGACACAAGGAACCTTGAGAAAACTCTAATAAGATGAAAATAAGACCACCTTTATTCCATTAACATCAGTAGTACATTAAGAGCAAAAGGGCTCTAAGTCTTTAGCAAAAGTCTTCAAAGAAAAGTCTCAATACAATATTATCAAAAATTTGTTTCTAACTCTCCTAAGCTAGAGGTCTATATATAGTCTTAAGAGTTCGACCTCCTTGATAAGATTAAATAGAGAAGTGGGGAAATAGAGGATCTCAGTCAATCCCCTTTATATCTTAAATTGTTGTTGATCGGGATTGGATATTAATGAGTAGAGAGTGCTCAAGAGGTAGGTGGGGACAATGTCCCTTGATTCTGGGCTAACAGCTCTTTGAGGGAGATAAAATCCCCTATTTTATTATGTTGGCTCCATTAAGCTCCCTTGAATCATGGAGTTTGACATTCTTGGTGCTACACACCTCTTTTGACATAGATATTAGAGAAAGAAGGAATAATATACACAAAATTCCACCTCAAAACACATTTACCAAGAAACATGTAAAAATAGCCATGAATTACTATTAAATATGGTCAAGAATAAGTATTAAGTCATATTATGGTGGAAAATTGTGCCTGTGATGAGACTTTGTGATAGGAAATTATTGGGATCATCAATGTCTTCTCAGGATTTTGAAACTTTTATTGTCTGAAACCTCTCTAAAAAACAATTATAGCAAAAATTCCAAGATAACTCGTTTGAAGCAACAAAACCCTAGGATCGATGCTCTGATACCAAATGATTAAATTTTCATAATAAAATAGTATTACACACCATGTACACCAATGTGAACATGAATGACAACTCCAATATAGATAAGAAAGATGAGTTATACAATAAATCCTTAAATAATAGGAGAGCCTCTTCCAAATACCCGAATACATACATACATCCAAATCACATGTCCCTTAATAATGAATATATATATATATATATATATATATATATATATATATATATATATATATATATATTCACACATTGAACATGTGGCCCCTTTATTGTTAGGTAGACCACTATTACATATACATTTGCCCATTACATGTACACTTAACCCCATATATGCCCCCCTTTGGTGTTATAACATATGCATTTAACCCCATATATGCCCCCCTTGGGGTTTGATCCAAAAAGACATTTTAAAGACAATGGTTGAGTTTTAAAGCATGAGTTAAATAATCATTTAGGAATTTGATGAAAGAGGAGGTATTAATGATGAAACATAGCAGCCATAATATAATATACAGATCTGGAAATAAGCATAAAGAAACATCAAACCATAACAACAAGATTGTTAATGAAATTTGGCAATCATGCCTACGTCTTCAGGCCTTTGTCTCAGTGGGTGAGGCTTTCTTATTTTTGTTCAAATCTTCAAAGGTACATAATAAAAGTGCCAAATGGATTAGAAACCAATCTGGTTGTGTTCTACTAGATCTCAAGAACCCAACAAAATTGACGGCAGTGAAAACGGATGAACGAAGCTCCCAGAAATGGCCTGCAAAGTTGCTCTCCTCAACGACTCCCCTGCATAAAAATGGCTTTGGATTTTCAATTCTTCATCATTTTCCTATTCTGAACCCCCCTTCATGGCTTCAAGAACCTCTCGTTTATATAGGCTTGAAGTTTGCAACAAACTCCCAACTTCCCTCTAAGATCTGGCCTCAAAAAGGGCCCAACATCCTCCAAAAATGGATTGAATCTCCCAAAACTGGTTAAAAATCCATAAAACTCATAACATATATTCAAAAACCCACTTTTTGGAAAAAAAATGGGTGCAACCCCCTTGTGATTCGGGCCCCTGGTCATATATAGCTCTATGATATGGCCAAGTGCTAGGCTGGCGTGTTGGCCCTTATCCCTTAGCTCTCAGCCCCTCGTCACAGGCATGGCCATATGGCATGGTCCTTACCTTCCACGCACCCGTTTGAGTGGTTAGGATCCTAGTTATAACCCCTTGGTCGCATGCCTTGGTTGGCGGGCTAGCTCGATCGACCGGGTGCTAACCCCAATCATCTAAACCAACGGTTATATGGCACAGTCGTATGCGTTACGTCGAGGCTGGAACAAAGGTCGAGGATAAAAAACTTCCTACACACAAACATAAAAATGGGTCACATGGTAATGGTTTTGTGTAGTTGCATCGGGGGTTGGGGCTAGACCCCAACCCTTTACTCTGCCCAACCAACAAACTTTTCACATTCAAATAAATGTTTCAAACATTATATAACAAGACCTATCATGGGTGAGCTGGTAGCCCGGCCCTACCAAGTCACTCGTCGCTCGGACAGGAGGTCACAGGTTTGACTCCGGTGGACTCCAAAATTTTTCCCTAACTGTCGACCAATAGAGGGGTGCCACATGGCAACCCAAGACTCGGCCACGTGGCACCATACCATTCACCAATTAAAATGTCACATGTCCAAATACCATTATGATTATTTCTTATCCATTTAAGTGAGTAAGGCTTATGATGCATCTGAGTGTTTAATCCCAATTGTTTAACCACTTCCTTTGAAATCAAGTTAGAATGGGATCCACTATCAATGAATGTTTCGACTTTACTATGCCTCATAATGACCCTTATGTGAAACAATTTACTTCTAGAATCAAATTCATCACCCATTTTACCTGCCAAACCAACCGCTGAGACTTTAGATTCATCATCTAAATCTGATCCCAAGTCTGTTGGTCGTGTTTTTGTTGCAACTATTTGCCTTCCTTTCTTTTCTTTGAACCACGTTGGTCTCTTCTTGGGATGCAATTTCCAGCAATGGTCCTCATCATGCCCTTCTTTCTTGCAATTCTTGCAAGAGGTCTTCTCTTCCTTTCTTGCCACTGAATTTTCCTTCTTTCCATTCCACTTCCTTTTTTCCTCTTTTCTTGAAGACAATTCCCCTGATACACCAACTCATGTTTTCCCTGCCTCAATGTATGTTGCTTGAACAGAAACCTCATCAAGATTAGTAGTTCCAAACATAAATACAGTGTTACGAATATGTGCAGGTAAACCTCCTATATACTTCATAAGAGTTTCTTGGGAATGTAATGGAATGTCTAACATTAATTCCATTTTACGAAATCCATGTGTATTCTTGCACTATTTGTCCTTTTCTTAGTTTAAGACCTTGTCATTCAATTAAATCTTTCTCTTTATAACCCAAAGGATAGAATTGCTTTCTAAGTGCAGAAACAAAAACTTGCCATGATGGAAATACATTACCCACTTGTTGTGTGTCATTTTGCAACTTTCTTTGCAACTAGATGGGTGTTGTGCCTGCAAGATGAAGCGATGCCAACTTGATTTGAGTTGCCTCATCCTTGATTTGTTGCACACTGCAATAAACCTCCAATTATAAGTTCTCTTTCTTGATCCAATCTCAGTATCCTCTTCAACAAGCTCACCTTCACCACGGTTTAGCCTTTCCCTGGTAATCATGCAAACTCAAAAACCAACCGTCAACTATCTCTAATACCACTTGATCCGAAAAGATCTTTTAAAGACAATGGTTGAGTTTTAAAGCATGAGTTAAATAATCATTTATGAATTTGATGAAAGAGGAGGAATTAATGATGAAACATAGCACCCATATTGTAATATACATATCTTGAAATAAGCATAAAGAAACAACAAACCATAACAACAAGATTGTTAACGGAGTTCGGCAATCTCGCCTACATCTCTGAGCCTTTGTCTCAGTGGGTGAGGCTTTCTTATTTTTGTTCAAAGCTTAAAAGGTAGATCGTAAAAGTTCCAAATGGATTACAAACTTATCTGGTTGTGTTCTAACAGATCTCAAGAACCCAACAAAACTGACGGCACCGAAAATAGATGAACGAAGCTCCCAGAAATAGCCTGCAAAGTTGCTCTCCTCAATGGCTCCTCTGCATAAAAACTACTTTGGCTTTTCAATTCTTCTGTATTTTCCTGTTCTCAAACCCTCTTCATGGATTCAAGAACCTCTGGTTTATATAGGCTTGAAGTTGACAACAAAATCCCAACTTCCCCCCAAGATCTGGCCTCAAAAAGGGCCCAAGATCCTCCAAAAATGGATTAAATCTCCCAAAACTAGTTAAAAATCCACAAAAATCATAACATAGTCAAAAACCCACTTTTTGGAAAAAATTTGGGCACAACCCCCTTGTGATCTAGGCGCCTGGTCATATATAGCGTTTCCATGTGGCTAAGCGCTAGGCTAGCGCGTTGGCCCTTATCCCTTAGCTCTCGGCCTCTGGTCATAGGCATGGCCATATGTCCTAGTCCTTACCTTCCACATGCTTGTTTGAGTGGTTAGGCTCCTAGTTATAACCCCCTAGTCGCATGCCTTGGTCGGTGGGCTTGCCTGATCGACCGGGCGCTAACTGTAATCATTTGAACCAAGCGATAAACCAATGGTTATATGGCACAGTCGTATGCATTACGTCGGGGTTGGAACAAAGGTGAGGGCTAACAAAATTCCCATGCTCCAACATACAAATGGGTCACATGGTAGTGGTTATATGTAGTTGCGTCAGGGGCTGGGGCTAGACCCCAACCCTTTACTCCACCCAACCAACAAACTTTTCACATTCAAATAAATTTTTCAAACGTTATATAACAAGACCTATCATGGGCAGGATGGTAGCCCAGCCCTACCAAGTCACTCGCCGCCCGAACCTGAGGTCACAGGTTTGACTCCAGTGGACTCAAAACTTTTTCCCAAACTGCCGACCAATAGAGGGGTGCCATGTGGCATCCCAAGACTGGGCCACGTGTCACCATACCATTCGCTAATTAAAATGACACATGTCCAAATACCATTCATCCACTTATCATACATGCCCAGACAGTATCCATTGTACATTCCACATCATTGTACGGTCGTATAGCCTGTACAGTCAGCTACCATGTCAGCACTGTACTGACTGCACAGTCATCATTTTTTGCTGGTTTGACAAAATGAACAGACTATGATATCTTTTGCATACGGTGTCAATTTGAGTCCATTCAAGTTGCGTTGGGTTCATATCGATGAGGCCTACACACAAATTCGGTTTGAATCCATTCTGAGAACTTCGATTTTTAGGCCTTCCTGGACCCATTTTTGTTCCTGGATCCATTATGGATCAGGGTTATACCCGATTCTCATTATTAAAGAGATCATGTTTAAAAATATTTCCAATGTTATAAGCTCAAGCAACTATCTCTAAATTTATAGACTTATCTCAAATGAGGCACTCTTTGTAAACATTGTTGGAATCAAATATGACCTTGAGGTTTTGATCTCACATCTGATTTATAAATAGTAGGTCCTTTATAAGACCCATAACATAAATAGAAACAACGATTTTTCATTCATGTATGCCACATGGTAAACAAATCTCACCCATGCCTTCAATATCATATGTGACATTATCTCCGAGAGAGGCATGTCCATAATAAGTTGAATGATTTAATTGGAGGAACCACTCTCTCTACCTTGTCATGTGTCAAGTTGTTCAAAGACGTATTCCTCATTTGGAGCCTCAATTGTTTCAACAACATTACTTTGTTGTTGTTGTTGTCTCTATGAGGATGGTTTCTTATTCCACTTGGTAAATTTCTTCTTCTCACTTTTGGAGGTTTTCTCATGCTTGGAAATGTTAGATGATCCATTTGAGAAGGAAATATACAAAGATTCTTTGAAATCATGCAATTTTTTTCCACAAATGATACATTTGTTCTACAATTGTATTTGATCTCAATATGAAATCCTCGATGATTTATTTCTTTCTTTTTTTGTTTATTATCAAGGCATGATCTTCCTTGGCATCAATTTCATTAAGTGAATCTTCTTATTGTAGCAGATTCACAAGTTCCTCAAATGAAGGTGTGGATTAATAAATGTTGAGAGACATCACAAATACTTTATAATCATAAGGTAGGGATCTCAAGACTATGGATCTGAGAGAGGTATATGTCACCATTTCTCCTAGTACATGGAGTGAAGTCTATAACTTTGAAACACTTTGGAGAAAGATTTCAACTTTATCACCACTTTTGATTTTCAAATAATGTAACTAGCTTTGCAAATTGAGGATTTGGTTTTTATTCTTAGCCTCATGCGTAGTTTTTAATTTGTCCTGTGCATTCTTGGTTATAGAAGAATCATGAATATGAGGTTAGAACTCATCTAAAACTCTAAAAATAATTATTAGTTTGGATTCATTGTCAACTCTGTCAAACTTCCCCTTTGTATTGACATCAGTTGCATGTCTAGCAAATATCTTTCCAACAACATTCCATAGTTATTTGAACTCAAGATGTGGTTCAACTTGTCTCTTCCAAGAGAAATTTGTGTCTCCTCTAATATTTTAGAGTCTAGAAGCACTATCATTGGGGTTATAATGGCCATTTGCATTGGAGAGATGCACTAATCCATACAAGAACACACTACTCCCTTTGCATTAGAAATATAAGAATGGACTACTCCAAACAAGAATGCACTAGTTTCCTCATTTGTTGATGATAGCCATGCCTTAATATTTGTAAACTTTTTTTCCACACAATCCTAGAAGAAATTATCTATGTATTTAAAAATATTACACAAAACAATGGCTTCATTTCAATGTGCATTGGAGCTCCTTTCCTGTCAACCTATACTCCTAGGTATCCGAGGATCTGATACTAACTAAAGACATGAAATTGTGTCTTATTAATTTTCAAAGGATATCTTTATATTCTCATAATTGCAACAAGAATTTTCTAACTAAATCATGTTTCCATTAGGTGTTACAATGACCTTAATAACAATGTGATTTATTAACATATCATTAAATAATTAAAATACTTTTATCTAGCCTATCTACAATGTATCATAAATCATTACAGTCGTGTAATACTATTCCATTACTATGATAAGTGATGCTAAAAATGTTATTCTATCCATTATGTTGAACATTCTTATCATACTTCCAAGCTCTAGCCAACAGAATGTGACAAGTATCCATTGGGACAACATCACACAAACCCCGATCGCTATAATGTCCAATATGAAAATTGAATGAGTATTGTCCAAAAATATTGATTTGATGTCCCTTTTGCAAACAAGACACTATATAGGCATTCATGGAGTGTACATTTTATTTTAACTTCTAAATAACCACCCTAGAAAATAATTTATTGATACTTACTCAAACAATAATAAAATTGCAACACTTACCAATGATTGTACACTTGGTCTTGAAGATATTATTCATTTTATCCAGATCATTTTCTACTCTTACTTCAATAGTACTCCTCTAAACATCAAACTCTCAACTTGCTCTTACTGAATTTCAAAGATTTTATCTCAAAAACTTTGATTCTATCGCTTGTGTAACTTGGGATCTAGCTTCATTTCTTCTTCCTTCATTTTGATTCTCTAAACATTCACATGCTTGATATCCAAATATCCCCCACTTAAATAAAGTGTCGATAAATATTACACTTATGTCTTTGGCATATCCTTGTCCATTATTAACATTTTCTCCTCCCCTCGAAACATTATTGTTGGTGTTGGTCTTCTCTTCACTCTATGTATTTTTCTAACATCTTCCATTTATTGTCCTTACCCTACCTATGGAACTTTGTCATTTTGTGGCCAATTTATTTTCCAACTTCAAATCTATTTGGAAATATTCCTCCACATAATGAAAAGGATATGTGCCCAATTCATCTTGAATTTGAAATTTAAGGCCATTTGCATACCTTTCCACTCTTTGGTCCCTTGTTTCGTTATATTCCGATAAAATTCCCAATCAATAGAATCATTATATGTATTCTTGTACACTCTATTTGTCTCAAATTTTGTACCTGCTTATGTAAAGTATGTTGAAAATATGTTGGTGAGAATTTCTTATGCATATTACTCGTCGTATACTTCCAAGTTTGAATATTTTCCTTCTATTTCTAAACACATTCCTTTTACATGTGATCCCACTACAAGGCAACATGTCCCTTCAACTTTGTGGCAATCAATTTTATTTTTTAAGGATCCTTAACTTTATCATACTCAAAGTAACACTCCATGTCACTGAAACAATCCACTAGGGTATTTTCTTGCAAATTTCCATCATAACTTGCAACCTATGTTCACACATGCCCTTTATCTTTCAAATTAAGAAATTGAATACGAAGGTCTATCTCCTAGCCATTATGTTCTTATGGTTTTGGTTTTTATTCATCATCCACATCCCCAATATACCTTATTTCAACGTATTATATTCTTCTTCTTAATTATTTGAAATATTTTTTCAATGACTCGTATTCCTCCATGGTATGTCATACCAACAATGGCAGGTATTCTCAACTAAAATGTATGAGTTCCTCCTTCTCTAAAATCTATTTTGGCACCCAAAAAACATGTACGTGGCATTCTCTCACTAGAATTGATTTTCTACCACATGATTCTTCCCATCAATTTTCCTTCACTAGAATCCTCTTCACTAATGAAGGAATCAAACTTGCTTCGAGACCAAATGATGAAGCCAAATGGTGCATTTATCATAATACACAATAGATAATGGAAGTAAAATTACTTTCATAAAACATAATATACCTTAGACACTTTATGAGCTAAATCCAGAACCATGCACATTATATAGAATAAAATTCCCCTCTCTACCTATCCTCAAGAATCAAAGCTTATTACATACTACATAGTTTTTCTCTCATTCAAGGCTAAAAGGGCTCATTTACATGAAATATCAAACATTTAAACTATGGCATTTGGTGACGATCACAATTATTTAGTTATGAGTGTTGGAAATTTGATTGTCATTGATGTCAACTTTAGAGGAAGTCTAGGAGCCTCTATAAGTATTCAGTATAATTGAAGAAGTCTCCAAATTGGTCCCCTTATGGCATATATTTAAGCATGTCCCTCATGGGAATACACTTTGAACAAGTCTACAAGAAACCCATAGGTGTGGTCATGAGGCCCGAAGTTGATTGAGTAAAATGAGATTGAAGAATACTCCAAGTGTATACAACACCCTCATAGATGGATAGTCCTCATCATGACGTTTCCAATGGTAGGTGGTACACCACATGGTTCCTCACATTTGAGGAGTTATTCCCTCTTGAATTTGAAAGCCCCGAAGAATGGCTTAGAATCCCAAAAACAGTTACAAGTCTTAATTAAAGGGTAAAGTGGTTGTAACAAGAATGTAAAGTTTGATCCTAGAATTAAGGAAAGAAGTTACTTTGTAAAAGTATAAGTACACCACAAGAAGTCACTCATAAGGACACAGACAACTTCAATGAATATCTACCTTTCAAGTGATCTTTTGGTAAATGTTTTTGTATCATTTATGAGGTAGTGAAGTTTTGGTTGTGAAGTTTTGGCAGCAAAGTTTTGGTAGTGAAATTTTGGTAGAGAAGTTCAGGTAGCCAAAACTTTTGGTAGAAAATTTTTGGTCATTAAGTTTTGGTAGTGAAGTTTTGGTAGCCAAAAATTTTGGTAGCGAAGTTTTGGCCATGAAGTTTTGGTAGTCAAGTTTTGACCGCAAAGTTTTGGTAGCGAAGTTTGAGTAAAGGTATGTCTTTTATGTGTTAGTTTGAGGCTTGTTTCATGGATGATATGGGACATTCTTAAGGAATATCTTTGAGGCCCTTTTGGTACATGGTTGCAAATGGTTGAAGTTCATATCTTGGTGATATTGATACATGCTTGATACACAATATTGGTATTTAGTTTATGGATGTTATGGTTCATTGTTAGAGGCACATCTTTGTGATATTGGCATATATATAATCTCGATGGTTATGGTTCATACTTGAGGCAGACTGTTGAGACACTGTCACATCTTGGATAGTTGGAATATGGTATGGTACAGGTTGATGTACATGGTATGGTGATGTTTCTGGTATCCATGTGAGTAATATTTGACATATAAGAAAACACTATATGGTTTTCTCCCATTTGGGTTTCCATGTAAATTATGGTGTATTGTGTATATGTGGTCATTTGTTATTCTTTGTTGATTGATACTACTCATGATATATTGTTGATAAAGTTAATGATTACATGTTTTGGTTAAAAGTGGTAAAACATTGCATAATACGGATTCACCCCCCTCCCTCAGTATTCCAACAATCGGTATCAAAGCATGTCCTTCAGAAAACAGTTTAATTACTGGAAGGAATATCATGGAATACGCTAATATTGGAGTACCACCATTTTATGGACATAACTATGCATTATAGAGAATAAGAATGACAAAATATATACAAGCACATGGATTTAATGTTTGGCAAGTAGTAGTAAATGGATACACAATGCTTGCCACTCCTCCAATATATAGAGATGGAAAGAAACTCAATGAAAACAATTTGAGGGCCAAAAATGTGATATTGAATGGTCTAGAACACCCAGTATATGTGAAGTTTATGCATTGTGATTATGCAAAGGATATTTGGGACAAACTTCAAAATATCTATGAAGGAGATGGTAAAGTAAAAGGGGCCAAGATTCAAACCTACAAATCCAAGTTTGAGAAATTGAAGATGAAAGAAGAAGAAGATAGTGCAGCTTACTTCCTACGAGTTGATGAAATAGTAAATTCCATTAAAGGATTAGGAGAAGAAATTAAATAACTAGTTATTTTCCAGAAGATACTAAGGTCTATTCCAATGAGATTTAATCCTAAGATTTCATCCTTAGAAGAAAGAGCAAATCTTGCTACGATAAGCATAGACAAGCTTCACGGAATATTCACATCCTATGAGATGAGAACATAACAAGATAATCCACCAAGGAAGGAAGCATTGTTCAAGGCATCCAAGAAGACAAAGAAGAACAAACATGAGCCAAAGAAAAAGTTGAAGTCAGATTGTAGTTGCAACGATGATTCTGATGAAGATGAAGAGATGACCAACTTTGTAAGGAAGTTAAAGAAAGGAACTGGTAGGTAAAAAGGTAAGTTTCCTTTTAAATGTTTTAACTATGGTAAAATTGGTCATATTATTGATAAATTTCCATATGCTAAGAACAAAGAGAATGATGAAGAACAAGCTCCTAAGAAAGAAAATAAATATCAAAAAGGAGATAAGAGAAGAAAAAAGAATACATTCTTTAAGAAAAACCTATATTCAAAGGAAGACAATTCATCATCTGATGTGAATGACGATATGAACAATGACTTAGAAAATCTAATATTTATGGCTTATGAAAATGATGAAGAGGATTATGAAGAAGAAGATGAGGTATATCTTGAAGCATAACTAACTAGCGCTTTAAGCGAATTAAAGAAAGAGAGGAAGAAAAATAAATTGCTCAAGGAAGAACTACTCAAGCTCAAAGAAATCTCTCAAAGTCCTAGATCTGAAGAAGATCAGTAGATGATTTTGAAACTAAAATTCCAAGTTGAAGAAGACATAAGGATTGAAGAAACACTTAGAATTCAACTGGAAGTAAAGGAAACAAAAATCATTTCTCTAAGGAAGGAAATTCTGAAAAGAGGGATGAAACAGAACAACACCAAAATACTGGATGAAATCATCAGTTCTCAAAGTTTGTATCATGACATGTTTGGACTAGGATACAACCAAAAACATATAGATAAGGGTTCTATCTCTATGACTACAAAATAGGAAGCATAACAAAGGACTTCTGCATAAGTCACCTGAGGATTCACTGGGAAGGAAGAATGCAAACCCTCTCATGAGAATGATCAGGAAGAAGATTACAGAAGGATGGTACCGTCTAGAAGACATGGGTTTCAAAATCAACATTCACCCATGGAAATAAATCAAGAAGAAAACTATAGAGGAATATCACCATTCAGAAGATGTCCTAGGTATCAAAATATCTTTCATGGTTCATGTTATTCTTGTAATAATTTTGGGCACAAAGCTATAAATTGCCAAGCTTATGCTAATAGCATAAGAAACTATGAACGTCATCCTATAATTAATCATCTCAGATAGCCTCATGAAGAATACAACATAAACTATAACAGTTTTTTCTCACTAAACAATGAAATAGAATGTTATAAATGCAACAATTTTGGACACATGGCCAAGAATTGCAGATTGACGGTTCCTCCAAAGGAACCAAAGAAGGAATGCAACAATCATCAAAATGGACCATCAAGAATTTGGATAAGGAATCAAGATAAACTAAATGTTGAAGATTGTTCCCTTGCACTGCATGCACAAAGAAAAATAAGTGATTGGGATGTTGACAATGGTTGTTCAAAACATATGAGAGGTGATAAGAACTATTTATATCTCTGAAGAAAGAAAGAGATGGATCGGTTTCATTTGGTAATGAAAACTCGGCCAAAATTATAGGGAAAGGCACAATCAAGCTTGGAAGTAAGGATGCCAAGGCAGAAAATATCCAACTTGTTGAAAACATGAAGTGTAATTTGTTGATTTTGAATCAAATGTTTGATCGAGGACATAGAATTATATTTGACTCAAAGAAGTGTGAAATAAGAAAAGAAGGATCAAGAAAATTGGTGGATACAATAGTAAGAACTCCAAACAACATATACATATTAAATGAGATTGGAAAGAAAAGATGTTTCTTGGGAAGGGAAAATGAGAATTGGCTTTGGCACAGAAGAATGGGACACATGAACTCTGAGAATATGGTCAAGATTAGCAAAAAGGAAGCAGTAAGATAAATTCCCAAAATGTCAAAGCCAACTAGTACTATGTGTAAGCATTGTCTACATGGAAAATAGACAAGAACGAAATTCAGATCAAAGGAATGCTCTACAACAAAGCCATTAGAAATTGTGCACATTGATGTATGTGGATCAATGAGAACAAACGGACTAAATGGTGAACAATACTTCATACTACTTATTGATGACTATACAAGGATGACTGCATTATATTTTCTCAAAAGGAAACCATAGGAATTCAAAATTTTCAAAGTATTCAAGGAGATGGTTATGGATTCTAGAATTAAGTGCTTAATATCAGATAATGGAGGTGAATTCATAGAGTTATTTGAAGAGAATGGATTAAAAAGGAATTTCTCAGCAGCTAGGACACCTCAGCAAAATGGAGTTGTTGAAAGGAAGAGCAGAATTGTAACAGAGATGGCCAAAACCATGTTGAAGGATTCAAATTTGAGAAATATATTTTGGGTACATGTAGTACACAAAACGATTAATATCTTGAACAAAGGAATTCTCAGGACTAACAGTGATAAAACACCATATGAGTTATGGAAGGGAAGACTAGCAAATGTCAAACATTTTAGAGTATTTCGAAGAAAGTTCTATATAAAAAGAGAAGATGACATAGTTGGAAAATTCTATTCTCAAGTTGATAAAGGAATATTGGTTTGTTACTCAAGAAAAATCAAAGCATACAAATGTTATAATCTGAGACTCAACAAGATAGTGGAAAGTATAAACGTCAAAATTGATGAAGCAGATGTACCAAAAATCAAAGAAGAAAGGAAAGATCAAAATCATGAATAGGAAAGAGAAGAAGAACTAAAAGAACAAGAGGTAGAATACAAAGGAGAGGAAGAACAACAAGAAGAAGAACATCTAGAAGAAAAACAGGAAGAAAATGACTAGCACAACTTTTTGATGCCATCTAGGACACCTAGTTGTCGAGTTCAGAAGAATCATCCACCAAAACAGATTATTGGAGATAAAAATGTAGGAATAGAGACTAGAGGAATTAAAGGTTCCATACACCAAAGCAAAGACACCTTGAACTACTATCCAAAGTTGAACCTAACAACTTTGAATAAGTCGGTAATTATGAACATTGGGTCAAGGCCATGGAAGAAGAACTACATCAACTAGAGAAGAATGAAACATGGGAACTGGTGCCAAGACCGAAGAACAAAAATGTGATTGGTACAAAATGGGTGTTCAGAAACAAACTAAAAGAAGATGAAAAGGTAACCAAAAACAAGGAATTAGTATGAAAAAGATATGCACAAGTTGAAGGAGTAGAGTTTGAAGAAACTTGTTTCCCTGTTGCTAGAATGGAAGCAATCAGACTAATCTTGGCCTATGCATGTTCCAAGATAATCAAGGTATATTAGATGGATGTAAAATCAACATTTCTAAATGGTGTATTAGAAGAAGAAGTCTATATTGAACAGCCAAGAGGATTCCTACTATCAGAAAGGGAATATTATGTTTGCAGATTAAATAAATCTATGTATGGACTCAAACAAGCCCCTGGAGTTGGGAATTCAATATTGGACAGGTATTTGTAGGAACAAGGATTCAGAAAGGGAAATGCAGATAGTAATCTCTATGTAAAGGTTGATAGAAACACCATACTTATCATTGAAGTGTATGTGAATGACATTATCTTTGGAAGTGATGATGACAGGATGAGTAAGAAGTTTTCCCAAGACATGCAGAATGAGTTTGAAATGTCACTACTTGGTGAATTGACATTGTTTTTGGGACTTTAGATATTTCGGTAGGATGAAGGCATTTTCATTTCCCAAACCAAGTACATAAAAGAGATGTTGAAGAAGTTTACAATGGAAGATTGCAAACCAGTAAGTACTACGATTGTGACATGTTGCAAGTTGAGCAAAGACGATGAATCTAAAGAAGCAGATCAAAGACTCTATAGATCAATGATCGGAAGCCTACTCTATGTGACAACTTCAAGACTAGATGTAATGTAAGTAGTTGGACAATTTGCAAGATTTCAAGAAACACCAAAGGAAACTCATATTCTAGAAGTAAAAAGGATCTTCATATATCTTAAAGGAACAACAGAGTTTGGATTGTGGTATCCAAAATGGAATGAGTTGACTATGGTCACCTATGCAGATGCAGATTGGGAAGGAAACATTGATGATCGAATAAGTACTAGTAGAGGAACCTTCTATTTGGGTGATTGTCTGGTATCTTGGTGAAGCAAAAAGAAATATTTAGTATCATTATCAACAACAGGAAAAGAATACATTGCGACAGTATCTTGTTGTACTCAGGTTATTTGGATGAAGCAAACCCTATAAGATATACAAGTGAAGTATGATGAGCCCATTTCAATATTCTGATACAACACTAGTGCTATCAGTATCTCCAAGAATCCAATAATGCATTCCAAGACCAAACATATTCTAATCAAGTTTCACTTTCTACGGGAATAGGTTACAAAAATGAATATCAAGGTAGAGTATATTGGAACAAAGGAATATATTGCAGACATCTTCACTAAACCTCTCCCAAGAGAGACATTTGAGTATCTTCGATAGAGAATTGGAATAGTTTCTGCTCCACAGTGATCTACATGTTTTTCTCTTAGAATACAAGGGAAGATAAATCATCTATGCAGAGACGATAAAGGAATATTAATATGAATTATTTTCTATATGTCAATGGTTTACTTAATCGGAAAGCATCAATGAGCAAAGGCATTGGAAGAGAGAAAATTCAAAAGTCGTTTTTTCGGGGGAGTTACCCTTTTCCATTGATGTCAAAGGGGGAGAAAGAAAAAAATCATGCAGACATGGGGATTACCGGTCGCAGGGGGAGTATGAGTGTTGCCATCAATTCCAAATGGGGAGATTGTTGTAAATTTGATTATCATTGATGTCAACTTTAGAGGAAGTCTAGGAGCCTCTAGAATAATTGGGTATAATTGAAAAAGTCTCCAAAGTGGTCCTCTTATGGCGTAGCCTTAAGCATGGCCCTCGCGGGAAGACACTTTGAATAAGTCTACAAGAAATCCATAGGTGTGGTCATGAGGCATGAAGTTGACTAAGGAAAATTAGGTTGAATAATAATTCAAGTGTATATAAAACCATCATAGATGGATAGTCCTCATCATTATGTTTCCAACCATAGGTGGTGCACCATGTGGTTCCTCATGGTTGAGGAGTTATTCCCTCTTGAAGTTGGAAGCCCCAAATAATGGTTAAGAAGCCCCCAAATAGTTACAAGTCTTAATTAAAGGGTAAAGTGGTAGTAACAATTAAGTAAAGTTTGATCCTATAATTAAGTAAAGAAGTTACTTTGTAAAAGTATAAATACAACACAACAAGTCACTCATAAGGACACACACAAGTTCAATGATTATCTATCTTTCAAGTGATCTTTTGGTAAATATTTTTGTAGCATTTCTGAGGTAGCAAAGTTTTGGTAGTGATGTTTTGGCAGCAAATTTTTGGTATAAATGTTTTGGCCGTGAAGTTTTAGTAGCCAAAAATTTTGGTAGCAAAGTTTTGGCTACGAAGTTTTGGTAGCCAAAACTTTTGGTAGTGAAGTTTTGGCCTCAAAGTTTTGGTATGGAAGTTTGAGTAAAGGTATGTCTTTTATGTATTAGTTTGAGGCTTGTTTCATGGATGATATGGTGCATGCTTATGGCATGTCTTGGAGGCCCTTTTGGTACATGTTTGCATATGGTTGAAGTTCATATCTTGGTAATTTTGATACATGCTTGATACACACTCTTGGTATTTAGTTTATGGATGTTATGGTTCATTTTTAGAGGCACATATTTGTGATATTGACATATATATTATCTTGATGGTTATGGTGCATACTTGAGGCACATTGTTGAGACATTGGCACATCTTGGATACTTGGAATATGGTATGGTACAGGTTTATGTAGATGGTATGGTGATGGTTATGGTATCCATGTGAGTGGATCTGGTTATGGTTGGTTGATTAGTGACAAAGATAGTGACAAGTTGGATGATAGGTTGATCATGAGTTACAGGTTGATGTGACAGTGGTAGTGATAGTGGAAGTGAGAGTGGCAGTGATAGTGGCAATGGTAGTGGTAGTTACAAGTTGATAATTGGTAGTGACAATGAGTCTACACCTATATTTCAAGGTGGTGGGATGGGGAAAGGAAAGGGGGTTGTAGCCTCCTTCTGGTTGGTGTCGGATAACTCAGAGAGTTGGAGCTACCTTCAATTCAGTGCCTATAAATTGGGGGTTGTATCCTCCTTCCGGTTGGTGCCAGAGAATTCAAGGATTTGGTGCTTCCTTCAATTCAGTGCCTATAAATCAGGGGGTTGGTGCCTCCTTCCAGTTGGTGCTGGAGAATTTTCAAGTTGGTGTTTCCTATGAATGTAATATTTGGCATATAAGAAAGTATTTTGTGGTTTTATCTCATTTGGGTTTCCACGTAAATTTTGGTGTATTGTGTATATGTAGTTATTTATTATGCTTTGTTGATTGATATTGCTCATGATATATTGACGATACAATTTTGATAAAAATTAATGATTACATGTTCTGATTAAAAGTGTTAAAACATTGCATAATACTGATTCACCCCCCCTCTCAATATTCCAACACTAAGTCCTTTCATTTCTTTGGGTTAATGCAAGAAATTTTTTAACTACTTATACTAACACATAGCCAATAATCACCTCCCCAAGTTTCATATGCAACACATGCCTCGTGCTTTGAATAATCAAGGCCAAACTAGAAAATGAACATATGGAATGAAATCTAAGATTTCATCACACTTGATTTGGGGATTTCCTATAACCCCTTGATATGGGGAAAGTATATGAATATCTCATCTACAAGATATCCAAATTTGGTGGAAAAAATCAAATATCACAATTTGTGAAATGACTAAACATTGGACCCTAACACCATTTTTCTATCATGTTCATTTTAAGGCTTTGACGCAACCCTTAAACTAAACATTTATTGATGAAATTTTGTTGTAAAGTAGAGGGATATCTCCTTTGAAAAATATATAAATGTCATTTCCAAACTCAAAGATTTGAGGATCTAGAATGGATCCTCTTCCTCCTTTGCAGGACATACCAACAATGGTAGGTATTCTCAACTACAAACATCTAAGTTCCTCCTTATCTAAGATATGTTGCAACACCAAACAAAAACAATTATACCCAACATTTTCTCACTATAATTGATTTTCTTCCTCGTGATTCCACTAAGAAATTTCCTTTATTTGAATTGTATTCACTAATGAAATAATCAAATATGTTCTAATACCAAATGTTGCAACTCTATGATGCATTTCTCAAAATGCACAATAAATAATGGAATTAAATTTAAATTCATAAAACATAATATAACCAACACATTTCATGATCCTGTTATCACTCTGTAATTTCCTTGGATGTGGAAGGAAAACACAAATGTAACCTTCAAACCAGCTTTAGGATTAGAAGCTAGCCCTTCCAATCCAAAGAGGGCTCTCTCTTGAATACTTGTTCAATGGGAGGACTGATTTTCTAAAAGGCTCAGTGGCTATATCTTTAATAGAGGGTTGAAAAAGCAGTTTGGCTAGGAAAGAGAGACAATCCATTGGGCATGGAGTTAGTTTAAAATATATCAATCACATAACCTCCAAGACTAGTTATATGAACATGTTCACTCAAAGGAAAGATACATGGCACTAGGCTAGACATTTAAAATGTTATAGTATAGTGGTGTAATAAGAAAGGCAATATGATCATAGCAGAGCATTTAACCAAGAATTAATTCTACAACCAATTTCAGACTGAGAATGAAATTCTAATGAATGTAAAGATATAGAGCACCATTTGATGAATTCCATACCCATTCAAAATAGAATAACAAGGTAGCATCAATGCTTGAATGCCAATGAAACAAAGAATTACTGAAAATGAATTATGCATTCACATATTCTCAATTAAAGCATGAGGAAAACATTTAATGAATGAGATTGAATAAGAAAACAAAATACACACGGAAATGGAATGCAAGGAACTACAACATGAATCTTTGAGGAAATGCTCCAGTACTTCTGCTTGGATGGATTTATTGACAAAAAGGTCCAATACAAAGGCCCTGGAATGTGCCTCAAGTCCGAACCCCTTTTACTTAGAAAAGTATGGTTTAAATAAAATAATAATAACAACATCTTGTTGATTTAATCGAAAGAAAATAAATTAAAATCATAAGAAATAAACTAAAATAAATTGATTGCAGTAGGTGTCTTGAGCCATTGTAGATGATGGAGTTGGAATGATCTTCAAGCTAGAAATCTGCCACTTGTGCTCTAATGTTTCCCCAAAAATGATGATATAGCTTCCATTTGTACCCCATCTTGCTACGTTAAAGATGGATCGAATCCCTCACTTAATGATTTGATTTTATACTTGCATATTATACTCCTGGAAATATGGGATTTTATTTCCACGTATATTTTGACTTCCTTGAAACAAGAATCTATAAACCTCGATGACCAACCAGCAAGTAATTTTGGCTTATTTTTCTCTACCTTAGAATCTAGAAACAATCATAAACAACCTTCCTAAACATCTGGTGATGATCTTTGAGATACTTAATGGTGTCACCTATGTCTTGTTGAATCTCAAATTGGTGTTTTTGAGAATTGAACAATTCCACAAAAGAATCTTTCCAACTCATGTATGTATTATTCCAACTAGATGGGCCACTAATTGCATATTCATAAGATCCTCTAAAATAATTTTCTGAAAACGAATTAATATACTTGAGTTTGACTTAGTACTTTGAATATAGTGTTCTCGTGAATGTGGTGTCTCATAATCAAATGCAGAGGGGAAAAGTATTCCAATGACTTGAGCATGGCACACACATATGTAATACAACCCGTCCATTTCTTGCTTCTCACTCTGCCCAACAATTCAATCTGCAATATTTTCCTAATATACAAAATATCTCTTGGTCTCCATTTGTTTGCTACGAACTTCAAAATTCGTTCCATGAGGAGCCTTAATTACTACAAGTGTTTCATTCTGAAAGTAGGGTAGGCTCTTAACCATAAAAAATATGTTGACCAAGCCCAAGATCCCCATGAGGGTACATAGGCATACTAGTCACCACAATGGGTTTCATGCCAACAACTAGATTTCGTATAGAAAATTGATCATGCATTCTTACTTTTCTCTCCTCTTTTCGTTCAACCAGAGCAACATATAGAGGCTCCTATGGGGATAAAAAGCCACAAATCCAAAACCTTTACTCTGACCATGAGGATCATGCATTACCTTGCATGATGTTATTGAACCAAAATCAGCAAATATTAACCTCTACACCAAGGAAATTAATCATTGCAACTTCTCTAGCTATTAACGATGTCAACTTTGGGTCAAAATTTTGTGCGTGGGAGGATTTCAATCATTTGTTTGGAATGCTAGGGTTACATTCCACATCAATTTACCAATTCCCATTAACTGAGAAAGTGCATGACCTGTATCTAATTAATCCTTACAGAAAACCATTCATGAAATCTATCTCTGCATTTGCGTTAAAGCTATAATAATTTTAATTCCAATTAGCTCTATCACTTTTATGGAGATGGCTCCAAACAACCAACCATCCAAAAGAAACAAGCAATGATCAAGCTGAAATTGCTTGAGAAAAATTACAAATCGAGATTGATTCATCTTCATCCTTTGGTGAATCCTTTCAACAACTGGCAATTCATTTGGACAAACCTTCAATGTTGGCATTCCATCTAACAACTGACAAAAGCCCTCGACATTGGGCATACATTTTAACATATGTGCATTGATATTTGACCGCTTTATTTGTGTTTACGTTTTGGCACCTTTATATTGCTCTGTGGGCATTTATCCCACATTATCCAGGGAAATGTAATATTATTGTTTTTATATGTCGATGATTCTATGTTACTCCGACTCGTTGAGCACTATGGCATCCCTCGTGGGCTCCTCCTTTCATGACTTATGTACCTTGACGCTAAACTCAAGCGTTAGGATTAAACTTGTGTTGTGTGTATGGTTTGGCGTTCTAGACTTAGATTGATAAGAAAAGATTTTCTTCCTCGTAATTCCACTAAGAAATTTCCTTTATTTGAATTATATTCACTAATGAAAGAATCAAACATGTTCTAATACCAAATTTTGCAACTCTATGATGCATTTCTCAAATTGCACAATAAATAATGGAATAGATATTAAATTCATAAAACATAATATAACCAACGCATTTCATGAGCCTATTATAACTCTTTAATTTCCTTGGTTGTTGAAGGAAAACATAGAGGTAACCTTCAAACCAACTTTAGGATTAGAAGCTATCCCTTCCAATCCAGAGAGGGATCTGTCTTGAATACTCGGTCAATGAGAGGACTGGTTTCCTAAAAGGCTCGGTGGCTAGATCTTCTGCAGAATAGAGGGTTGAAAAAGTAGTTTAGCTAGGCAAGAGAGACAATCCATTGGGCATGGAGTCAGTTTAAAATATATCAATCACATAACCTCCAAGACTAGTTATATGAACATGTGCTCTCAAAGGAAATATATATGGCACTAGGATAGACATTTAAAATGTTATAGTATAGTAGTGGAATAAGAAAGGAAATATGATCATAGCAGATCATTTAACCAATAATGAATTATGCAACCATTTTCAGACTGAGAATGAAAGTCTAATGAATGTAAATATGTAGAGCACCATTTGATGAATTCCATACCCATTCAAAATATAAGAACAAGGTAGCAACAATGCTTGAATGTCAATGAAACAAAGCATTACTGAAATGAATAATGCATTCACATATTCTCCATTCAAACATGAGGAAAACATTTAATGAATGAGATTGAATAAGAAAACAAAATACACATGGAAATGGACTGCAAAGCACTACAACATGAAAATTTGAGGAAATGCTCCAGTACTTCTGCTTGGACAAATTTATTGACAAAAGGGTCTAATACGAAATCCCTGGAATGTGCCTCAAGTCTGAACCCCTTTTACTTACAAAAGTGTTGTTTAAATATAATTATAATAACAACATATTGTTGATTAAGTTGAAATAAAATCAATTAAAATCATAAGAAATAAACTAAAATAAATTGATTACAGTAGGTGTCTCAATGATCCAGATTATTTTGAAAATGAAATGAAGACAAAAATATAATCGATATATAACAAGAAAGAGAAAAATCATTGTAGAACAAAATCTGGCAGAATGGGGTAGCTTATCTATGAAAAGAAAGAGATGTTGGCTACACTTCATTCGCAAGAATCTTTACATCACACTCCATTGCATGCTTAAAGGGCTTCCTTCACCTCAATTATATATGAGAGAGTGAGAGGAGAACAATTCCCATGATGCATGTGGGATAAATTGGACTAAGTTTATAAAATTCCATAGACAGGTAAAACACAAGGACTTCCCAAGCAGTCACCCATCCTAGTACTACTCTAGCTTGAGCGTGCTTAACTGCGGAGTTCTAATGGGGTCTGGTGCATTAAGGCTATGTTGTATGCATGTACATAAGACCACTAGGAAATCATTACATGATGTTTGTAATTAAGAAATGAAAATGGCATTACATTCCATTCCCCATCAAAAGGGTGAATATCAAAACCACAGGATCAAAATGGTGATACAGTGGAACAGGTGGATGGACACCGAGATCCATCTGGATCATTCCTCCCCCCTTAGGAATCAATGGTACCCATTGTGTCATGTTCCCATGGGAGATGGGGATACTTCTACTAAATCTGAAGCTTGGTGTGTTGCTTGCCTTGTTGAAGAAGTTATCTTGCTTAGCTTGTTGAAGGTTGTCATGAAACTACTGTTGGAGGGGTTGGATCTGTTCAACCAATCTAGTTGTATGATCTACTTGAGTGTGGGAGGACTTTGTTGGTGAAGATGCAACATGAAGAGTATGAAGGGTTATGTTATAACCTTACTTGACTGGGCAATGTGGAGACACCCTCGTAAGTGCAGCAAGAACATATTTGTACTCTTCTACAATCTTTTCAATCTTCTTTTGTTGGATATAAAGGTCTTGGGACGAGGTTGCAGTGGTTGCAGTGTCCTTCTATTAACCTTCTGATTGGATTGTGAAGAGGATAAACTTTGTAGTATGAGAGATTACTTTGTGCCATTGTTTTGGTGGGACAATAGTCGTAACTACCTCTGGTATCATGTATAGGTGACCCCCTAGAGTAAAAATTACGCTACAGGGTCGAGAATCATAAACAACATGACACCTCTACACATATAGTTGGCCTAATAGAAAATTACAGACTTCCAGTGGGGAAAAATCGCATAATACCTCATCCTTGAAGGGCTTGATGTCGTAGGACAGGCGACATTGTTGGCTGACACGAAGATCTTGTCCCTGGTGAAGCCAGCCGATGTTGTATGGTTGCGGGTGTGGTGTTGTTGGAAAATCCAACTAGTTGACAACCTCTGTTGAGATGATGTTCTTTTGGCTTTCGCTATCAACAATAAAATTTAGTGGGGTCCCCTTCACCCACATCTTTGAATGGAAGAGGATCTACCCCTCCTCAAGATCCTCTTATAGTTGGATTGTTGCAGTTGTGACAATAGCAGTGGGTTCTGCATCAATGATCTGTATCCTTTTATTATTTTCTGAATCGGGGTCCAAGTTAGGGTTCAACTCTTTGTCTTTGAGCTTGGCCACCAATGATTGTATTGAGCGACATTCATCAGTGTTGTGCCAAGGGCTATTGTGGAACTCACACCACTTCCTGGTGTCTTTCTTAGACTTCTCGTCACCCTTCTTTGTCTGCATCTAGGACTGGATCTCTTGAGGTTGGCCTTCCTTGTTCTATCCATGCTTCCCTCACTTACTTTGCTACTTGAATTTATGCTCAATTTTGACTGCATATCGATAAGAATCTCCCAGTGAGGAGATGTCCAAGAAATCCATCTATGTTTGGATGTACATGTGTAGAACATTGTGGTACTTAAAAACTAGGTGTCGCTCGAAGTCTTTGATACCCAAATTTGAGCACAATGTATGAAAGATGTTGGTGTACTCCGACACCATATGGTCTCTTTTCTGATGCAAAGCTATCCATCTCATGTATTGGTCATCATAGTTTTTGACAGGGTAGAACTCCTCCTTTAGGGCATCTACAAAGGCCTCCCAAATGGGTTCTCTCCAAAATAGTGTATATTCATCCACAGTTACCTCTGTCGTTAACCTTCCCACCAAGCTCTAACATGGGCAAGGGATTTAAGGAACGCGAAGGTGATAATTTCACTATCGAAAAAATTTTGTACAGAGTAATAACCTTCTAGCATATCCCCATTTTTCTAGAGCATCTACATCTATCTGGCCTTCAAATAAGGGGATATCAAAATTTACTTGTACCTTGAAGGGCATTTCACTTGCGAAATGGTTACTTGTCGAAGATGCCTCAGTTTCCACCATCGGTGGTCTTCAAAGGATCTGAGCAAAGTTTTCCATCATCTTGTTTATTTGTCGCACGATGGCTTCCTCGAGCAATGTCTTGAAAGGATGTCCTACTCTGTCATCTCTCTTTTCTTCCGCCATGGTAGGTCGCTTGGGATAGTGAGAGTGGTTGTCATCAAGTGAAACTAGCTCGAGACCCAAATCTCTATACCCTAACCTTGTCAGGGACCTTCTCTGAGAAATAACAAGGAGCAGAATGCTCTGATACCATTGATCCATATTATTTTGATAACGAAATGAAGACAAAAATATAACCGATATATAACAAGAAAATACACATAGATAATGTGGAGAACACATAAATATAGTGAAACCCAACCTCTATTAATGAACAAGAGAGAGAGAGAGAGAGAAAACATTGTAGAACAAAAACTCGTTGAATGGGGTAGCTTATCTCTGAAAATAAAGAGATGTTGGCTATGCTTCATTTGTGAGAAGCTTTACATCACACTCCATTGCATTCTTAAAGGGCCTCCTTCACCTCAATTATATATGAGAGAGAGAGAGAGGAGAACAATTCACATGATGCATGTGGGACAAATTGGACTAAGTTTATAAAATTCCATAGGCATGTAAAACACAAGGAATTCTCGGGCGGTCACCCATCCCAGTACTACTCTAGGCTGAGCAAGCTTAATTGCGGAGTTCTAATGGGGTCCAGTGCATTAACTCTATGTTGTAGGCATGTACATAAGACCACTAGGAAATCATTACATGATGTCTGTAATTAACAAATGAAGTTGACATTACATTCCATTCCCCATCAAAAGGGTGAATATCATGGTTGATCAAAACCACATGCTCAAAATGGTGATTCAGTGGAACAGGTGGACGGCCACCAGGATCCATCTGGATCACTTGAGTTGTTGAATATGTTGGAGTTGGAATGATATTCAAGCTAGAAATATACCACTTGTGCTCTAATGTTTCCCAAAAATGATGATAGAGCTTCCATTGGTACCCCATATTGCTACCTTAAAGTTGGATTGAATCCCTCACTTAATGCTTTAATTTTATACTTGCAGATTGTACTCCTCGAAATATGGGATTTTATTTCCACATTTATTTTTGACTGCATTGAAACGAGAATCTATAAACCTCGATGACCAACCAACAAGTAATTTTGGCTTATTTTTCTCTACCTTAGAATCTAGAAATAATCATAAACAACCTTCCTAAACATCTTGTGATGATCTTTGAGATACTTAATGGTGTCACCTATGTCTTGTTGAAGCTCAAATTGGTGTTTTTGAGAATTGAACAATTCCACAAAAGAATCTTTCCATCTCATGTATGTATTATGCCAACTAGATGGGCCACTAATTTCATATTCATAAGATCCTCTAAAATAATTTTCTAAAAAATGAATCAAGATGCTCGAGTTTGCCTTATTACTTTGAATATAGTGTTCTCGTGAATGTGGTGTCTCATAATCAAATGCAGAGGGGAAAATTATTTCAAGTATTTGAGCATGGCACACACATATGTAATACAACCCGTCCATTTCTCGCTTCTGACTCTGCCCAGCAGTTCAATCTGCAATATTTTCCTAATATACAAAACAGGCCTTAGTCTCCATCTGTTTGTTGCGAACTTCAAAATTCGTTCCATGAAGAGCCTTAATTACGACAAGTGTTTCATTATGAAATTATGGTAGGCTCTTAACCATAAAAAAAGTTGTTTACCAATCGCAAGATCCCCATGAGGGTACATAGGCATACTAGTCACCACATTGGGTTTCATGCCAACAACTAGATTTCATATAGCAAATTGAGCCTACATTCTTGCTTTTCTCTCCTCTTTTCGTTAAACCAGAGAAACGTATAGTGGCTCCTTTGGGTATGAAAAGCCACAAATCTAGAACCTCTACTCTGACCATGAGGATTATCCATTACCTTGCATGATGTTATTGAACCAAACTCAGCAAATATTAATCTCTACACCAAGGAAATTAATTGTTGCAACTTCTCTAGTTATTAACAATGTCACCTTTGGGTCGACATTTTGTGCACAGAAGGATTTCAATCATTTGTTTGGCATGATAGGGTTGCATTCCACATCGATTTACCAAATCCCATTAACTGAGAAAATGCGTGACATGTATTTGATTAATCCATACAAAAAACCATTTGTTAAATCTATCTATGCATTTGGATTAAATCTATAATAATTTTAATTCCAATTATCTCTATCACTTGTATGGAGATGGCTCCAAACAACCAACCATCCAAAAGAAACAAGCAATGATCAAGATGAAATTGCTTGAGAAAAATTACAAATTGATATCGATTCATCTTCTTCCTTTGGTGAATCCTTTCAACAACTCGCAATTTGTTTGGACAATCCTTCAATGTTGGCATTCCATCTAACAAGTGACAAAAAACCTTGACATTGGGCATCTCTTTTAACATCTGTGCATTGAGATTTGACCATTTTATTTGCATTTAAGTTTTGGCACCTTTATATTTTTATCTAAAAATTTATCCCACATTATCCAGGGAAATGTAATATTATTGTTTTTATATGTCGATGATTCTATGTTATTTCGATGCATTGAGCACTATGGCATACCTTGTGGGCTCATCCTTTCGTGACTTATGTAGCTTGACGTTAAACTCAAGCGTTGGGATTAAACTTGTGTTGTGTGTATGGTTTGGCGTTGTAGACTTAGATTGATAAGAAGAGATTAGGCCTTCGGGCCAATAAATTTTACAAAAAATCACGGGGACTTGTTAAAGCACCCGAGACCAAATTGTCTTTTTAGATCCAATTTCCTCTAATTTATTATTTGCACGATCTTAAGATCTTTTTTCCCCAAATGTCAATTCTTGTTATTGATGAAAATGGTGTTGACAAGCAAATGTGCGGGGCTATGAAAAGACAAGAACCATGAGCGCTGCGAAATCAACGCAGAAAAAGTGTTGTTTCATTGCGAAAGTGACTATTCGTTGTAAAAATGCCAAAACAATGCAAAATGAATGAATAAGCTTATAAATTAGGCACACAAGTTATAGGGTGCTAACATCGGCTCCAATGGGGATGGCGTCCTCCCTATGAGGCGACAAAGAACTTGAAGACTGTGTGCCTAATCCATTAGGTTTCTCCCAACACCAAGCATGTAACCTTTAAACTGACTTGTGACCTACTCCTTTAAAATATGAAACCAAATCAATATTGCACACGAAATCACACTGCAAACCCAAACTGAAGTTGCAAGCTGAAAACTGACTACTGAAAAATATGCTTCCTACTTAAAATACACATGTTGAAAATCAAACTAAAATAAATGCTTTCCCCAGCAAGCTTATTGTACACAATATTCTACTCTAATCTAGTGAAAGCATTATCGGATAAAGTGATACAAAAATTCCAATGCAACCAATCAAGCAACTAGAAACTTGACTGAAGCATGCATTCATCTTCTCCAAACAAAAAGAAAAACTAAAAATATGATAACTCATCCCCCCATATGAAACTGTCTCCATAGTTCATGAACATTGCAAAATTCATATATATTATAAAAACAAGATTGCGGAGCAATAAAATAAAAAAAATGCAGAAATAAAACAAAAAAGATACACAGATATATGTGGTTCACCCAGTGTGGGCTACGTCCACCAGAGAAATTTCCAGGATCCTCCTTCTATATTTATTAGCTGCCATATATGAATCAACATATCCCTGTAGAACAATGTATAAACCTCCAAAACATAATGCATTAGTATAAGTACCTCTCGAATACCTGAGAATCCACTTCATTGCCTCCCAATGTTCTTTACCTGGATTTTTCATATACCTTCTCACAACTCCCACTGCATGTGCAATATTTGGTCTTGTGCAAACTATCACATGCATCAAGCTACCAAATGTTGATGAATAAGGGACCCTGGACATGTATTTTATCTCCTCATATTTCTTGGGACACATTTCCTTGGTTAATTTGAAATGGTTGGCCAAAGGTGTACTAACTGGTTTTGCATTCTGCATTCTAAACCTCTCCAACACCTTCTCTATGTACTCACCCTGAGACAATGTCAATTTGCGATTTTTCCTCTCTCTTGTTATTCTCATACCAAGGATTTTCTTTGCAGCACCCAAATCCTTCATCACAAATGAATTAGATAATTTATTCTTGAGCACATTCATATCCTGCATATTAGACCCTACAACAAGCATGTCATCTACATACAACAGTAAGACAATATAGCTTCAATTTTCTAGTCTTTTAAAATAAACGCAATGATCATAATGAAATATACTATAACCTTGTTTTGTGATAAACCTGTCAAACTTCAAATACCACTGCCTTGGAGCTTTCTATAGGACATACAAGCCCTTCTTCAACCTGAATACCACATTCTCCTTCCCTTTGACCTCATACCCATGTGGTTGTTGCATATAAATCTCTTCATCCAAATCCCCATGGAGAAAAGTTGTTTTTACATCTAACTGTTCAATATGAAAATCTTCTACTGCCACGAGACTTAAAATAGTCTTCATTGAAGTCATTTTAACAACAAAAGAAAATATTTCATCAAAATATGTACCTTTCTTTTGTGAAAACCCCTTTACAACAAGTCTATCCTTATACCACTTTTTCCCTCCATCTTCTTCCTTCAACCTGTAAACCTATTTATTCTATAATTCTCTTTTTCCTACAGGAAACTGAACCAAGTCCCAAGTATGGTTATTTACCAAGGAATCCATTTCCTCTTTCATGCCTTCCTCCCACTTCCTTTTAGTGTCTACCTACATTACCTCTCTGTAACTTTCTGGCTCACTAGAATCAATCAACAATAAATAATACAATGAAGGAGAGTAGTTTTCAGGGGATCTACTTAACTTGGTATATAGTCTAATAACACTTGCAGGAGTTTGAGGTACATGTTTATCCTATTGTTGTACATTTTGATTTTCTGGTACCTTTGGAAATTACTTTTCAATAATCTCATCAAGCACTGTGTATTCTGGTTTTTCTTTTTCTTGTTTCTTTCCCTGCAACAAATCTTTGTACATGACCTTCCCATTGAATATGACATATCTACTCCTAATGATTTTGTGATTTTCATAATCCCATAAGTGATAACCAAAATCGTTAACATTGTATTGAATAAATTTACTCTTCTTGGATTTTTCCTCAAGTTTTGTTCTATTTTCTTTATCAATATGGAAAAATGCTTCACAAATGAAAGTCTTCAAAAAATAATAGTTTACCCTTTTACCTTTCTATGCCTCCTCTAGAATTCCACCATCCAAAGAGCTTGAAGGTCCTCTGTTTATTAAGTAAAATACAGTATCTACAGCATTTGCCTATAATTGTAAGCTCAATCCAGCATGCAATCTCATACTCCTTACACGCTCCATGATTGTCATGTTCATCCTTTTTGACACACCATTTTCTTGTGGTGTTCTTGGAACTATTTTCTCTCTGCGAATCCCATGGTATGAGTAGTGATCATCAAACTCCTTGCTGCAATATTCACCTCCATTGTATGATATGAGACACTTCAACCTTTTTCATGTCTCATTCTCAATCAAAGCTTTCCATTTCTTAAAAGTATAAAAAACATCATATTTTTGTCGAATTCAATAAACCCAAGTTTTTCTAGTTGCATCATCAATAAAAAGTAACATAATAACGAGAGCCACCAAGATATGATAACTGATCTTGTCCCCATACATCTTTATGCACAATCTCTAACCTTTTACTCTTATTTTCTTTTTCGACTCTGAGAAATCTGACTCTCTTATGTTTTCCATAAACACAATCCTCACAGAAATCCAAATGAATTTGTTTAAGATATGGAAACAAATTTCTTTTGTGAAGTATCTGCATCCCCTTCCTACTGATGTTTCCAATACTATGATGTGTATCCACTTCAGTAGAAGCTAAAGAGATAGAAGAATCAATATTACCAGTACATAAATACAATGTCCCTACCTTCTCTCCTTTTTCTATCACCATTGACACTTTGGTGACCTTCCATTCCTTATCTATAAATATATATATATATACATCCTTCACTTTCCAAATTCCCTGTTGAAATTATGTTTTTCCTTAGATCTGGTACATGTATTACCTCTTTCAATAACCATTGGTTTCCATTCTTTTGATTTATTTGTACCTTACCCATTCCAACAATTTTGCATGGTGCATCATCGCCCAAATGAACCTATCCAAAATCACCTTGAACATAATCTAGAAAATGTTTCCTATGGGGTGTGGCATTAAATGAATCCCTTGAATCTACTACCCAAGACTAAGAAATATTATCTACATAAATAATCAAAGCATATTGTAACAAATCACATGTTACATTTTCTTCTTGATTTTTCTCTTGTTGTCCATCTCTTTGTTTCTTTGGAGCTCTACAATCTTTCGTCAGATGTCCTTTCTTCCCACAATTCAAACACTCTATCTTTCCCATTCTGGATTTGGATCTGCAGTTTCTAGAATTCCCATGGTTCCTTGAGCCCTTTCCTCTATCCTTTTGTCTTCCCCTGTTCTCCAAAGTCAACGCATTACCTGATGTCTCACCTTGTTCTTTTCTGTCGCATTTCCTCGCTAAGGATAACACCAATAACATCATCAAATTTTAGAGTGTTTGAACCAGAGACAGAATCACTTACAGCCATGACCAAGCCATTCTAGCTTTATGGCAATGAGCACAAGATTAGAAGAGCCCTGACCTCATCATTAAAGTCCAATTTTACATAAATTAGTTGATTAGTAATCGTAATAAATTTATTTAAATGATCTACAACCTGCCCACCTTCTGACATATTCATATTAAATAATCTCTTCATTATAAATACCTTATTGGATGACGAGGTTTTTTCATATAGTTTAGTTGATGCATCCATCAGCTCCTCCGTTGTCTTTTCTTTTGAAATATTGAAATCCATAGATGTTGCCAAGCTCAGTCGTACCATTCCTAGTGCCTTTCTATCAATAACCTCCCATTATTTGATCTTCATGGTTGTTGACTTCTTTTATATTCCTCCCAATGGTAGGAATAGATGCTTCTGATATAAATAATCTTCCATCTACATCTTCCATAACTGGTAGTTTTGGTCGTTAAATTTCTCAACCCTAAATTTTCCATCTTCTGCCATTGCTCCCACTCGAACCAAGAACCCTCTTTCTTTACTGTGAGTTTCCTCTCGCTCTGATACCAGTAGTTAGAAAAACAGGATTGCAAAGAAATAAAATAAAACAAATGTGGAAATAAAACACAGAAGATACACAATACAATAGAGACACAGATATGTGTGGTTCACCCAGTGTGGGCTACGTCCACCAAAGAAACTATCAATTCCTTTCTTTTTATTATCCAGCAAAATGAAGGGATACAACCTACAACACACCCATTGAAACTTCCTCTTCTTTCTCTCACAATCTCCTCACTCATAATACAATAATCACACACATACACAACCGCAATACAATTCCCTCATAAAATAGGGTTGCCTTCTCAGGAAAAAATCCCTAAAAATAACTTCTACCATAATATATGTCACCTTCTAATGAATGGTCCAAATTGACTTCAAAATTACAATATACATTTACAAGGCATTTTTTCCTTCGTAGGACGTCGTCACAGGGGGGCCGCTGGCCCACGGAGCCTGCGATGGGGATATCCACCACTACGACCCCCCCACATGGACGGGTGTACAATATTCATGGGGTATAAACATGGTTGAAAAAAAAGACCTCTGAATCAGGAAGATAATCAGGCTCCACAACCAACAATATCCATTATAGATTCTAACAAAAATGTTAAAAGGATCCTTAATGATATGGGAAAATGTTGTTTGTTGCTCAACAAGGAAGTATTCTCCATCTATGGATGTTTCTTGTTCAATGTCATTAAGAAGAAATGAAAGGTAGACATCCTACTGGATAGTATCCTCAATATAGTGTGATATTTTATAGTCATGTTTGGTCAACTCATATTTGCCCTCTTCTTCAACATATGGCTTTAGTTGGGAGTTGTCAAACTCATAGTTAAAATGAAAACATTTCTCATTCTTGAAAACTAGGGGAAACACTTCCTCTTCTTGTTTTTGCTGGAAAATATTTTCAAAAGACTGGCTCTGACATTGACATTGAAAACCTTGGGACTGTAAATGTGTTGAACCTACACAGACTAGATCTAGCTAGAAAATAATACACACATTTATAGAGAGAAATTGAGAAAGAAGAAGAAGGAGATAAAGAATAGAAGAATTCTCATTAACTGTAATGAATAATGAATAAATTTCACATGATATACTTTGTATAACTCAATGAATGTGCACTAGAGGAGAACCAATGTGCCATAGTGATGGTCTAGAGTGATCTGGACACACACCAGCAGTTACAGGAGTGAACTGCCACCTATTCTAATCTCTCAGGCAGTTACGGGAGTGAACTGCCACCTAGTCTAGTCTCTTAGGCAGTTACGGGAGTGAACTACCACCTAGTTGAGTTAACTAGTCAACTAGTCTTCAGTTAACTGATTGAACAGAGAGTAGTGAGGATTTAACTCAGGGAATCAAGGCTAATGCGTCAGTCTGGTGATGATACCAAGGAAAGGTCGAATTAGCATGGTGATGATCCCAATGTTGCATGGTGACAAAACCAATGCAACATCTAAACTCAACTCAACTAGTCAAACTGAAAGAGAATATTCTCCAGGTGGAATATTCTCCCCTAAAATATAGGGGACTGGATAATGACTAATAAGAAAGGAAAAACCTTAGGCAAAATAAATCCTAGGTGTGTCTGAAGTAACTCCAACACCCCCCCGAACATCACTATGGTGAAAATAAAGAATGGGTCCCAGAAACAAGTCCATGTTAGGTACCCAAATATAAAATATACACTGAAATAAAGTGAGGAAAGAGGGAAAACCTCATGGAAACCCCCCACCCCCCTCAAGGTACAATGTATGTAAAAAGAAGAACTACAGTTGCTAGGCAACTATGTCCTTCACTCCAAGACGACTTCACAAAGAATGGAACTTCTCCTCAGTCAAGGTCTTGGTGAAGATGTTTGATATCTGTTATGTTGAAGGAAAGAAATCTAAGTCAATGATCCCCTCGTGTACTAAGTCTCGAATGTAGTGCATGTGGATCTCAATGTGCTTCATTCGCTGCCTCTGAACTGGATCTTTGTATAACTTCAGAGTGCTCTTTTTGTCACACCAAATGATGATCGGTAGATGAAACTGAATCCCCAACTCAGTGATAAAATGTTGTAGCCACATAGCATGAATGGTTATGTTAACTACCCCTTTGTACTCTGCCTCGACTGAAGATAGAGAAATGGCAACTTGCTTCTTTCTCAACCAACAGATAGGATCGGAACCAAGACTAAGTGAGTAACCAGATGTGGACTTGTGATCAGTGCTATCGCTATCCCAGTCAAAATCAATAAACCCAATGAGATCTAATGTAGAGTTTGTTGCATAATGAATCCCAAAGGTGATGGTGCCCTATATGTATCAAAGGATGCACTTTGCAGCTTTCCAATGTAGCTCATGTGGCTCCTGCATGAACCTAGAAAAACCTGGAAACTGTGCCAACTGCATAGGATATTTCTGGTCTGGAGTGTGTGAGATACAACAAGCTCCCCATTAGTTGTCTATACAGTGTGTTGTCAACAAGTGGAGTCTCCCCGCCATCCTCAAGTTTGACTCCTGATAGGAAAGGAGTCAGAGCAGACTTACAGTCTGTCATGTGAAATCTCTCAAGGAGATCTAGTGCATACTTGGCCTAATGCAGTTTGATGCCTGATGCATCATGATTGATCTCAAGTCCAAGGAAGAAGTGTAGCAGACCCATGTCCATCATCAAAAATCTATCATGTAGAATCCTCTTGACTGCAGCAATCGTTGAATTCGAGCAACCGGTGATCAAAAAATCATCAACATATAGAACTGAGAGTAGAAGTGAATCAGTTGTCCTAAGCATGTAGACACTCGGGTCTGATTTACAACATACAAAGTTTTGTGACAACAGCTAGGAATCCATCTTGGCATACCATGCCCTCAGAACCTGCTTGAGGCCATAAAGGGACTTCTTCAGTCGACAAACCAAAGATGAGTTCTGCATAAATCCTTGGGGCTGCTCCATATAGATATCTGCAGAGAGATTGTCATGAAGAAATGCATTCACCACGTCCATCTAATGGACTTCCCATCCTTTGGCTGCTACAATGGAAAGTGCCAATCGTATGGAATCCATCTTTTCTATTGGAGCAAAGGTCTCATCATAGTCAATACCATGAACCTGTTGAAAGCCTTTGGAGACAAGTCTGGCGGTGTATCTACTAATTTGTCCATCCGTTGTGCTCTTGGTCATGTATACCCATCTGCATATGACAAGTTTCCTCCCAAAAGGAAGGGGAACCAGATCCCAAGTTTGGTTCTCGAGGAGGGATTTGTACTCCTCCTGCATGGCGGATTCCCAAAATGGATTTCCAACAACCTTGCCATAAGACTGTGGATCTTAAGACTGAACCAAGAAAACATGTCTGGATGGAAATGGTTCAGTGGCATTGAGTGAAACAAGAGGCTCCTCGAAATCAGATCGAGTCCTCCTAGTGTCGATTGGATCACCAACGAGATCCCCTGCATATTGAACACTAGTATGTGCCCACTTGGGCCTCTGCTCTGGCTCTACAATTGCATCTGGATGCTTTGACTCTGCATCTGACTGTACTGGCTCTAAATCTAAATCATCTAAGTCCTCTGAATCAGAACCCTCATCTGAAGAGTCGGCATGTGCATGCTCATCATCTCAGATAGGTGGAAGAATGAAGGTGTCTGCATGCAACTGCTAAGGTGCATGCGAGACACTTTCCTCGAATTGGACACTTCGCTCAATGATGAGTCGGTCTGAGGAAAGTTCAATAATTCTATATCCCTTCAAATTTTCGGGGTAGCCAACAAAAATGCACTCAGTGCTCTGTGGATAAAGTACCTTCCTCTTTTCAGAGGGAATCATGGCCCATGCACATGAACCGAAAATGTGAAAGTGGGTCACTTTAGGTTTGAGTCCGCTCCAAGCCTCATAGGGGGTCTTATCCTTGATAGATATATGGGGAGATATGTTTTGAATGTGTGTTGCATAGTTAAGTGCTTCGGCCCATAGTCTCTATGGTAGAGACTTTGCATGCAGCATGCAAGATGTCATCTCCTTTAGAGATCATTTTTTCCGCTCAGCAACTCCGTTTTGCAATAGAGTATAGGGAACTGTGTGTTGCAATTGAATCCATGTCTCATGGAAAAGACTATGGATCTCATGATTTACATACTCTCCCCTGTTATTAGTTTGGAGAACTTTGATCTTCTATTTGGACTGTGTCTCAACCAAGGATTTGAAATCTTTGAGGTGTTGAAAGACCTCAGATTTTTGCCTCAGAAAGTAGGTCCATGTAAAACGTGAGAAATCATCAACAAAAATGAGAACAAACCTCGCTTTATTGATGGATGGATGTGGAAAAGGACCCATAAGGTCACTATGGATCATATCTAAAGGTGCGGAAGCTCGCTAAGACTTTCAATTGTCGAATTTCTCTTGAGGGTGTTTTCCAAGAACACATACCTCACATACTCCCTTGGACAAATGGATGTCTGGTAGACCATCAACCAATATTTGCTTGCTAATATTTTGAATGTATCTAAAATTCAAATGTACAAACCTTTTGTTCCATATCCTACTACTTTCATCAGCATGAGTAAGCAGTAAAGCAGAATCAGGTTCAATGAATTCAGAAAATGTATACAATCTAGACTGATGATTTACCTCATCGATAGCAACCCTGGAGTTGGTTTTCATGTCGTATATGTCCACGGAATTGGGTGTGAATATGACTTTCTTTCCGATGCCATAATTTGTCATCTGATACACGGAGAGAAGGTTGACAAAAAGTTTGGGAACGTGCAACACATTCTCGAAGCTTCCATTGGTGAGTTCAATCATTCCTTTGTCGGTGACTTCGACAGAAGAGTTGTCCCCCATCAAAATAGGAGGACCTTTGCATGCATCCAAAAACGAATATACTTATTTCGAGGCAGCCATGTGATGTGATGCTCCTGAATCTACGATCCATTAAGCATCAGGAGAGGATTTGATGGCAATCAAGGCATGGCTAGAATTGCCTTTCTTGGAATTCTGATCTTCTGGCTTCTTCTTCTTGGAACCCTCAGGGATGTGATCTCCAAGGTTGTTTTGTTGAAGTATTTGATACATCATATCTATTTGATTTTTCATCCATTCATATTCTAGATGGAATCTTTTGTGACAGTATGAGCATTTCTCCCCTTTGGATCCGGAGGCATCAGTGAAGGGTTTTGTGTACCCTTCCTTCTTCGAATGTGCATGAGATTTCCGCTTATCTTTATCTTTAGATTTCTGATATTTGTGGCTGCAATCATGCACAGTGATTGCATGGACCCTTGGGCCTTTTATTGTTCCCATGTTGATGAGCTTTCTTTTCTCTTGTGTCAGGGCTTCGATAAAGTCCTCGAGAGAAGACATCTTCTAGGTGGCTCCAGAGGCGAATTTGACAGTATGGAGTGTGGATACGAATACAGAGAATTCGGGACCAAGCTTGGAGAGAATGGTGAGAACCATTTGTTTCTCCTCCTTTGATTTATCAACCCTGCAAGATTTGAGTTGCGACAGTAAATCCTTGAATTTTGTAAAGAAATCTTGGATATTCTCGAAGCTTTTTGGATCCAATGTGAGCAACTCCACCTCCAGCATGTGTCCCCTCATCTCATTCTGTTTTCAAAATATCCCTTCCAAGGTGGTCCAGGCTTCATTGGGAGTCTTACAGGAAGATATATGAAAAAGGAGATCGGGAGAAATAAGACTGCAAATTGTTTTGAGTGCCTCATCCATGCGATTTAAATACTTGGATTTTTCTATGGATGATGTCAGTTTTGTATCTGTATTCAAGGTTAACCTGTACAACCTTCTAGTTTGAAGATGTATGGCTATTATCTCCTTCCATGCAAAATAGTTGTAAGGTGTAATAATGAATTCTTTTTGGAAATCCATCTTTCCGTTGTCTTCAATCTTTTGTACCTGCAAAAATTTTGGTGTAGCTTTTGCTTAGCACTCTATCAGCTCTAATACCATGTAAATGTGTTGAACCTGCACATAATAGATCTATCTAGACAATAATACACACATTTGCAGAGAGAATTTGATAAATAAGAAGAAGGAGAGAAAGAATAGAAGAATTCTCATTAACCGTAATGAATAATGAATAATTTACACATGATATACTTTGTATAACTCAATGAGTGCGCACTGGGGGAGAACCAATCCGCCATAGTGGTGGTCTAGAGTGATCTGGACACACACCAGCAGTTACTTGAGTGAACTTCCACCTAGTATAGTCTCTTGGGAAGTTACGGGAGTGCACTGCCACCTAGTATAGTCTCTCAGGAAGTTACGGGAGTGAACTGCCACCTAGTTGAGTTAACTAGTCAACTAGTCTTCAATTAACTGACTAAGCAGAGAGTAGTGAGAAGTTAAATCAGGGAGTCAAGTCTAATGTGCCAAACTGGTGATGATACCAAGGCAAGGTCGAATTAGCATGGCGATGATCCTAATGTTGCATGGTGACAAAACCAATGCAACATCTAAACTCAACTCAACTAGTCAAACTAAAGTGTCAACTAAAAGAGAATATTCTCCAAGTGAACTATTCTCCCCTAAAATATAGGAGACTGGATGATGACTAATTATGACTAATAAACAAGGGAAAACTTAGGAAAAATAAATCCTAGGTGTGTGTGAAGAAACTCCAACATGGAATCTATTTTAATCTCTAAGGCTTCAAGATCTTTCTCAAGTTTCTTAGCAATTTTTTCTAAAAAATGGATCTTATTTTCTGAGCTACATTTGCATGAATATAAATAAATGGATAAAAATCTAGAGAAAACTTCATCAATTTGATCACCATCAAACATGTCAAAGTGTTCTTTAAAATATTCAATAGATATAAGATTTTCCACATACCATGTCATCTTGATTGATTAGGAAATTGGATCACCAGTGGAAGCTCTGAATTCTTTGGACAGTGGAGTCACCATGAATGTTATGAATTATGGATTGAAAATGGAGTCACCAGGTGAATGATATACATCATTCTTCTGTCTGACTGTTTTTCACCATCAAGAATAAGATATAAACCATTGTCATTCTTCTCCAAGGAAAATGAAACCTTTCGGTCCACGACAATGGCACCAAAATGTTATCACTCTGTAATTTCCTTAGATGTCTAAGGAAAACATAGAGGTAACCTTCAAACCAGCTTTAGGATTGGAAGCTAGAACTTCCAATCCGGAGAGATTTGTGTCTTGAATACTTAGTCTATGGGAGATCTCGTTTTCTAAAAGGCTCAGTGGCTAGATCTTCTGCAGAATAGAGGGTTGAAAAAGTAGTTTGGTTGGGAAAGAGAGGCAATCCATTGAGCATGGAGTCAGTTTAAAATATATCAATCACATAACCTCCAAGACTATTTAATATGAACATGTGCACTCAAAGGCAAGATATATGGCACCGGGCTAGACATTTAAATTGTTATGGTATAGTGGTAGAATACGAAAGGAAATCTGATAAGAGTATAGCATTTAACCAAGAATGAATTCTGCAACCATTTTCAGACTAAGAATGAAAGTAAAGATATAGAGCACCATTTGATGAATTCCATACGCATTCAAAATAGAAGAAAAAGGTTGCATTAGTGCTTGAATGCCAATGAAACAAAGCATTACTGAAAATGAATTATGCATTCACATATTCTTCATTCAAACATGAGGAAGACATTTAATGAATGAGACTAAATAAGAAAACAAAATACATTGAGAAACTAACTACAAGGCACCACAACATGAATCTTTGAGGAAATGCTCCAGTACTTCTTCTTGGATGGCTTTATTAACAAAAGGTCTGATACAAAGCCCTTGGAATTTGCCTGAGTTTTGAACCCCTTTTACTTACAAAAGTATTGTTTAAATAACAAAATAATAACAACAACTTGTTGATTTACTGGAAAGAAAAACAATTAAAATCATAAGAAATAAACTAAAATAAATTGATTGTGGTAGGAGTCTCGAGTTGTTTAAGATGATGGAATTGGAATGATCTTCAAGATGGAAATATGCCACTTGTGCTCTAATGCTGCCCAACAATGATGATATAGTTGTCATTTGTACCCCATATTTCTACCTTAAAGATGGCTTGAATCCCTCACTTAATGCTTTGATTTTATACTTGTTGATTGTTGATCCGGATTATTTTCGGCACGAAATGAGAGCGGAGATATAATAAGGAAATGCACAGAGATATTGCAGATATTCAATAATATAACAGAAATGTATCAGAGATGCAACCATCAACACAGATATGCAGTAATACACGATTTCTATTAATCAAAGAAATGTATAGAGACTGTAAAAATACAAAGTGGAAGACTCGC
>JZKD02S1599280.1:29505-45807 GCA_000966675.3 Picea glauca | reverse complement strand
ATTGAGAACCTTGATCTCGAAAAACCTTCATTTGGACCCTCAAAATGGCCCCGGAAGTTAAAACCTGCTAAAAATAGTAAATTGCCAAAATGGCCAGAAAACTGTTTTGAGCCATCTGGAAAAGGTGGGTGGCCACCAATATCCACCTGGATCAATTGTACTCCTGGAAATATGGGATTTTATTTCCACATAATTTTTTGACTGCCTTGAAACAAGAATCTATAAACCTTGATGACAAGCCAACAATAAATTTGGCTTATTTTTCTCTATCTTAGAATCTAGAAACAATCCCAAACAACCTTTCTAAACATTTGGTGATGATATTTGAGATACTTAATGGTGTCACATGTGTCTTGTTGAAGCTCGAATTGGTGTTCTTGAGAATTGAACAATGCCACAAAAGAATATTTCTAGCTTGTGTAGGTATTATGCCAACTAGATGGGACACAAACTTCATATTCATAAGATCCTCTAAAAGAATTTTATGAAAATGAATCAAGATGTTCTAGTTTGCTTGAGTACTTTGAATATAGTGTTCTCATGAATTTGATGTCTCGGAATCCAATGCAAAGGGGAAACGTCTTCCAATGACTTGAGCATGGCACACACATATGTAATAAAATCGTTCCATGTATTTCTTTTGACTCTACCCAGTAGTTCAATCTACAATATTTTCCTAATACAAAAAACAGGCCTTGGTCTCCATGTGTTTGTTGCAAACTTCAAAAGTCATTCTATGAGGAGCCTTAATTGCTACAATCATTTATTTTTGAAAGTAGGGTAGGATCTTAACCATAAAATATTTGTTGACCAAGACCAAGAGACCCACGAGGGTACATAGGCATACCAGTCACCACAGTGGGTGTCATGCCAACGAATGGATTTCATACAGGAAATCGAGCCTGCATTCTTGCTTTTCTCTCCTCTTTTCGTTCATCCAGAGAAACATATAGAGGCTCCTTTCAGGATGAAAATCTAGAAATCCATAACCCCTACTCTGACCATGAGGATCACACATTACCTTGCATCATGTTCTTGAACCGAATTCAATAAATATAACTTCTACACCAAGGAAGTTAAATGATGCAACTTCTCTAGCTATAAACGACGTCACCTTTGGATCGACATTTTTTGTTCAGGAGGATTTCAATCATTTGTTTGGCATGCTAGGGTTAAGTTCCACATCGATTTACCAATGGAGTTGGATAGCTAAACTTCCATGCATGCATGGAGAAGGGGGGAAGCACTGACAAAAAAAGGAGAAATGGAAGGAGAAAAGGATAAGGCAAAGAAGGAGGAACCCTTGGACCCAATCATGATGGATGACGACTAGATCAAGCGGATCATGGCGATTGATTGAAAGATGTGTAGTGGAGTACCCTACAAATACAAGATGAATACCAAGAAGAGAGTCATAGCCACGAAAGAAGGCTTGGAGAGCGACGAAGAAGAGGTAGAGGATCTTCAGGCAGTGGAGAAGATTGAGGAAATCCTGCGCGCAACATATGAGAGGAAGACAAGAGGACCAATAATGGGAAGAGAAGGCAGCAATCCCATCCATATTAATGTTAGTGTGGAACCCATAAACCAATGTGTGACTAATACACCAAAGAGAACACCATTGTTTAGACAACCAAATATTGGAAGAAGAAAAACAGCAGGAAGTACATCTACACAAGGAACAACAACTGGATGAGCCAGTTCATGGAGCACTAGTCAAGTATCTACACTACGCGGAGGTAGTAGTTTAGAGTTCAGAATGGAAGGACACGATCCCACCATCAGATTACCAGAATTTAAATGAGAAGCATCAAAAGAACCGAAGAAACATGTGTTCATATGTGAGAAGATTTGGGAAGCAAAACAGATCATAGACGAACATACTAAACTGGCACAGCCAACGATTACATTAAGGGATCGTGCATTGGATTGGTACATGAGTTTAGCTACAAACAATCCACCGGGGACAACCAGAACAATTACAGACATAAAGAAATTGTTGATAAATGAGTTCAAGAAGCCAAGTTCAGAAGATCAATACATGAACGAGATGATCAAAATTAGACAAAAACTGGGAGAATCAGTATGGGAGATTGACCAGAGATTCAAACGTATGAAGGGAAAATTGAAATATCTCATGACCGATATGAAACATACGCACCTATTCATCAATTCACTGCTGTCACAATTGAAATATCCATTATGACATCAGAATTTTCAGAGGCTCTGCAGGTAGCCCTGTAACTAGAAGAAAACCAATATCAGCAGATGGATCCATCCATCGAAGAACTAAAGGAGGATTTGAAGAACTTAGTGTTCCGGCTAAACCAAAATAAAAGTAAGGACAAACAAGAAGTCTTTTTGTGTACTACATGCAGGACGGAAGGGCACCAAAAGAACAAATGTCCAACATTTTCACAGTATATGACAGCAGGAATGCCAAATTTGTTACTAACAGAAGGACTATGGTGAAAAATCCTTAAGAAATCGGGCCACAATCCATATCACTACCCAATGATGCAAAAATACCAGACAGTTCCAAAGAGTTCATATTGCAACTTTTGCAAGTCGATGGGCCACGATGACAAAGATTGTAGAACTATATATTTGATGCGAGAAAGGACATCAAATCTGGGCAAACCACACCACAATTTAACGAAGTTCCAACACCATACAACACTGTGCAGCAACAGTATAATATTGTGCGACAACCATATAATACCGCGCAGCCACAGTAAAACACAACACAACCTCAATACAATACCACGCAGTACAATCAGAGGCCTTGGTATAACACATCGAGAGGAGATCGAACAGGCTACAGAGGTGGAGGACGAGCGAGAGGAGGTTTTGGAAGAGGTAGAGGACCAGTGGTATGTCACAATTGCCAACAATGGGGACATTATGCAAGGGAATTTCCACTTCCACCAGCAACGTGTATGTATTGTCGTGCATCGGACCATGATATGAAAGAATGTTTGACACTATTAGTAAAGATCCAGGAAAAGAGGAACCAGAACAACCAGAATGTTCAGTGGATCTCAGCCAAAGAGCGGGATGAAGGACGAAACATCAACATAGTTGCCCGCGTAGGATCTAAAACAGGAAACGACACAGTTCGATAACAGAAAGTACAACACCAGTGGATGAAGAACGTTGAACCGAGGAAGCAGTTTGATGCACAGAATGAGAAGGAAATATTTAAGCAAGCCAGACAAGAATTTCAGAAGGACGACATTGCGTCGACTTCAACTACGTAGCAAAGCAAGGAAGCACCAGAGTACGAGATGCCTCCATTATTAAATCATACCAATGAAATGTAACCCATGGGACAAGTAAGTACAATCAAAGGCTTTTTGCAATCATGTGTAAAAGTATTGAATGATCCATCATCTATCAAAATATTGAAAAACATGTTAGAAAGATGTAGTACAGACACGGAAGGAAAACTAGAACAAAAGACAGTCAATCACCTACATACCAGGAGAAGAACAAGTAAGGAGTTCAGACTGAATGCTAACATTGGAGATTTCAACATGGGTGATATCATACTAGATCTAGGATCTGAATTTGATGTATTACCAAAGAAGACATGGCAATGTATGGGAGAGCCCACATTAGGATATTCACATGTTCAACTAAAACTAGCAAACCAACACAGAGTCCTACCAATTGGTAGACTGAAAGGAGTGACAATAGACCTGGATGGAGTGCGCACTAAAGCAGACTTCAAAGTGATTGAAATAGTGGACGGCACAACACCATATCCATCTTTTCTTGGGTAGGATCAGGCGTTTGACAACCAGTCCATAATCAATTTGAAGACATGAAAAATGACATTTGAGTCAAGGGAATATAGGTTCATCATACCATTAGACCCATCAGAAGGGGAAAGGTTTGTAGAACCCAATTTCTTAGACTTAGAGGAGATTAGCCAATTGTATAGAACAATTGTGCGAGATGAGGATTACGTGAATCCAACTGCAGATGGGATACTCAGTTGGCGGAGCATTACTTCATGTGCGACAGAATTAGATACTGATTTAGAGAACTAGCAACAAAGGCTACACGAAGTTTCCACGAGAAGATGTGCACAAATATATTGCACAGTGAGATGGGTAGGCACGGAGATAAGGGAATTGTTGGCCCTCGACCAAGTTTTGAGGAAACATTGGTCAGACTTGGCCCACTTTTGGACTTCGACATGATGGTCGAAGAAGGAGCACCCAGGAGGATCTAAGATTGCAGATCTCACTTATTTTGTGGGCTATGTGGACCCAGTAAGGGGTTCTTTAGGGTTTTGGTAATGGGTTATGGGATGTTAGCCCATGGGGTTTTCCCATGTTTAGGCCTTATTGTAAGGGTTTGTAAAAGTATAAATAAATAAGACTATATTGTAAAAGGGAGGAGCTAGCTGGCTAAGTGCAAGTAGTTCAAGTGGCTTTGTGAAAGGGAATGTATGTGTGTTAAGGATTTGTCTTGATAAAGAGTTGGTTATGTGCCTTGACCTAGATTTGGAAGGAGGATTTGGTGCTCACTGCGCAGATCTCATGTCCGATGTGAAGCTTGATTATGTGACTTAGTGCACAAGAGTAACTGAATGTAAGAGATTGATGAATAATAAAGAGGTGAAGCATCTGGTGGACGTAGCCCCACACTAGGGTGAAGCACGTACATCTGGTGTCTTATGGTTTGCTTTGTGCAATGACTATCTCTGTTATGTTTTGCTTAGCACTTAGATTAGATATGTAATGATATGTATATATTGTTTTAATGCTTTGCTTATGATAAATTGTTAGATCTGATTCACAGTGCTAAGTGCTAAGTGTTTGAAGTGCATAATATTTGTTGTTACTACGCTAGATCTATCCTTGGGTATGTTTTGCTATGCTAATAAGGTTAATGAACTAATGCATGATTGCTTCCTAAGCATTAACAGAATACTCTGTGAAGTGTTATTAGCATAGATATGTGTCCCAACGTGGTTACAGACACCTATGTCTTGTAACCCCCCCTGCTTCTACCTCAAGTGAGACTTCGTCTGCTTCGCAGGTGTTTTCTAAAGGGCCAATAGACGGAGTTTTGTTGGTGCATTGTTAATCGTTCAACCCTGGGTCTGCCCCTGTGCCAACAAATGGTTATGTTGTCGAGACCTAAAACTGTGATTGTTGTGAATTGAAGTAAATAAAAAGAGAAGCTTTGTGCATAGATCTAATGTTGAATTGCACAGTACTGTACTCGACTTGCGAAGCTTTGTGCTAAGAAAGCAATCTGATCTGAAGAAAAGAGGTAAGATCCAAAAACAGGTAAAGTTTTGTCCTTTAACAAGAATAAGATACATGAAATTTTTGTTTCAAAAGCATGAATTTAAGTATGTTTAATAGATTATGCCCTAGTCTGAAGGATAGGGTGCAGTTGAAATAAAGAGTTGATTTGAGTAAATATTGGAAATGAAGAAAGATATGTTATTCCTATGCATAGAAAGAGTTTTTGGACTAATAAATGGATGCAGGAACCTAGAAATAATTTTTACAGATTGTAGGTCTGGCACTATGATCCTAAGGGAAGTGCACAGTTCAAAAGAGGTTGGGGTACATTTAAAAGAAAAAGAGGATTAACTTTGTGTTATAACTGCAGAAGATTGGGACATCTTGCTAAGGAATGCCCTGGCGTAGGTCCTATTTGTCTTTTTTGTAAGATTGTTGGTCATGAGGTTGAGGATTGTCTAAGGATGATTGCTAAAGTTGAACGAGTGAACATAAGACAAGAAAACTATAAAGAGATTCAAGAGACTAAGGGCATATTAGAAAATTATAAAGAGAAAGAATCAGAGGAAGTTTAGACTATGATATCACAGTTGAAAGAAATGATGGATGTTCATAAAGATGTCAGTTTACCAGAGATCCTGAAAGTAAAATAGTGCATAAATACAAGAATAGAAGGCTTCGACATAGACTGTGTCTTGGATGAAGAAACACAAGTGAATATTATGACAGAAGAAACTTGGGAAATTTTGGGAAATCCTACTATGGTACCTTCGTTGGGAAGGATAGGATTGTTTAAGGGTAAGATGATAACCATGTGTGGAAGAGTTACTAATGTACCTATTATTGTTGAGGGAACATCGACTGAAGAAGAATTTGAAGTCATTAAGTTTGTTGGGAACAACACCCTTTTCCCACTTTTGTTAGGTAAGACTTGGATTGAGAAGGATTAGATCAGAAGGAAAGCAGAAGCCATAGAAAAGAAAAAGAAAGAACAAAGGGGTTTCATATTTAGGAAAATAAACCGACTAATAGAAGAACAGGAGGATAATTCGAATAAATAGAACAAAGTAACAACACAGGTGGGATAGACAGTCAGAGAATTAGCTACCAAGGTTGGAAGAATGCAAGAAAGCTTGAAGGACCTGTCTATTCAAGAAATAAGTATGTCCACTCAGGATGTGTTAAGAAAAGGGATATTAACTTCAAACCCTTTGAGGGCACCTCAACAGTGCGAAGCCACTGCGCTAGGAGAAAATAAGAATAAGAATGGAAAGAGGATTCCAGAAATAGTTAGAGAGACTCGGATCATAGGAAAGAAGGCAAGCAAGCTCAATAAAAAGAAAGCTAAGTTGAAAAAGTTGCAAGAAGCTACAGATACCAGATGGAAGACTTTGTAGACTAGAACCTTGCAGGAGGCAAGTTCATAGGATTTGAACCTCGTTGGAAGAGTAGGTCCGCGCAGAATGGGACTTTGCCCTGGTGAAGTTATATGACCGTTGGAGGCGCCCCGACCTTTAGAATGACGCTCTGAAATGGTTAGAAAACAAATTTATGGGTTGATGGACCACTTTTAGACGTTGAGACCACACCATAACAGATAGATTTACATTGATGGAGGCATGTCCTGGACATTGGAAGATCTGTTACGATACCCCACTTATTTAACTCATCGAACGTTGCGCCGAGACCACTTTTCGCTACCCGTGATTAACTGAGCCAAGAAGAGAATTGTCCATGTGTTGAGTTGTGTTATCTGAAACTAGACCTTGTTTGTCCATTTAGCTACCCCAACCTATCTGTTTAAAACCTAGAATATCAGGGGAACCTAGTGAATTAGAGAAGTCTATCGAGGAAGTCCTTAAGAATCTAATGGCCAAAAAATCGATATCTGAAGGTGTCCAGGCATCGTCGACTAGGGGACTGCAGGCTTCCCCTTCGATCAAATGTTGTTCTGGCCATGTTAACCCCATGACTGAGCAGCGAAGTAAGAACCGCGATGATTTGGCTAATGAGAAGTAGATATTGTTGATCCTACCCAAGTATATCGCACCTTTGGCTAGCGTTGTTAACCACGGTAGCATTCCCCAAGATTTTGAGTACGTCGTGTTCATTGCATACATTCTGAAAGGAATACACATAGTCGGGAGTCAGTTAGGACAAATCACGCTATTAAAGAACAATGACTTCAATTTAGGAGACAAGAAGAACTATTTTATGTTAGCGCCCCACTGCTACTTGATGAAGTCAACTAGAAAGAAGCCTCGCCTCGTCTCATAGCCATGGATTAAGGGGCTGGAACAGTCCATCATGTTGAATGTGATGAAGATCTCGCATTTTGGCCGCCACCAGAAGGTTAACGCTTGCGTTAAACTCCTCTTGTCATGTTATCATAGTAGATACATGTGGCTCGACCGAAGGATTACTATGGATTTGGCGTTGATCCATCGGATCATAGGCTTAAGTGTGAAGGGCCTTGACCCTCAATAGTTTTATCCAGGGAAGACCTCAGACCGTTCCCTGGCACATCGCATCAAGGAAGCTTACAGAGAAGTAGAGAAAAGAAATCGATGTTACAAGGTAGCCTCTATACAGGATGGCATAGTGTGCCTCGCTTGCCAACTCATAGATGGAAATCTTATGAGGAATAACCGCCCCACACAGGTCACTGGGTTCATGGTGGACCTCGCAAGAAAATGTGTGGAGGGCATGCAGATGAATTGGGCGAACTACCTTGTCAATGAGCTAAAGAAGGATTGTTGCAAAGCCCAATATTTGGGATATGAATTCCATTATAGTTGGTTGATCATTTTGATCGCATTTGTCGCTTGGAAAATGCCCGAAGGAGCCACCTTTTCAGAGATCGAGCCATCGGAGCCATTGGCCATTAGGTTTTCCACCCTTTCATACATCAATGACATGACGAAGCAGTGGTAATCCAATGCAGTGTTTCATGCATACTATCAACAGTTGAAGGTTGCCATCGAAGCATTTCCACGCATGACACCACACATGTTGCACCAGTATTGACCAATAGCAAAGTTCCTCACATATCCTCATTTCATCTACATCACTGCGCACAGAGATTAGAAAAGGAAGAATTACAATCGTACTACAAGCTGACGAATGATGACATGGAGAATATTACAAAGGAATGGCCAGAGGAGTTTCTTGTACCTATCGATGATGCCCAACACAGAGACCATAAGAAGCCCCATACACGGGTTGAGCATGTTGGACAGTCCAATGGGACAAAGAAGAGGAAAAAGAAGGAGGAAGTCCAGGATATAGAGACTAATGAAGAGGACAATTCTTTTGAAGATAACAGGTATGGCTCACTCGGAGGAGGAGGAGAATACGAAGAAGAAGGACAAGGAGGAGGATTTGAAGGAGAATAAGGGCAAGGAGGAGGTGAAGCTACCACCCCTCCACTTAAGGATTCCCCTGTTGGGATAGTAACACCACAGAAGAGGATGGTTTCTCCCAAGAAACCCTCAACAAGGAAGAAGGCACACGTTAATAAGCCTCGGTTAGAGGCCATGCTCACTGAGGACGACATCGGTCTGGTCCGCGGAGCTATGGAGGATGCTTCCAAGGACATCTTGCAGAGATATGGAGACAAGTAGCAGGAGCTATATGGAAGGATCGAGAAGGAATTGAAGGAAGTACAACAAGATATTTGTTTGGTCCGCACAGTACCCACTGCACCTTCCTCGTTGTAGACTGGAGAATTGGGAGATGAACCAGCCTAATTGAGAAAACTTGTGGATGCAACAGAATCCCGGTTCCAAAGAGTCCAAGAAGAGAAGGAGAAGGCTATAGAAGCCTTGAAACAGGAGAAATATGAAGTCCTATTGCAATTACGAGCAGCGTGGGAAAATGTAGCAACCCAGGAAAGTGAGAAAGCAGAGCTTCAAGTGAAGATCCAGGAAGAAAAAACCCAGCTATAGAGAGAAAAGGAGAAGTTGCTCGCAGAACATGCCATGGTCAAAGAAGCAGTGAATAAATCATGTCGCTATGTTCCAGGCTTGGCACAGGAAGGACAAGATCTAGTCGAAGCTCAAATAGTGAAGCTCACTGAAACCCTCCAGTAGTTTCAAGCCAGTATACCAGAATTGGAGGCCCAAACAGTACCGAAAACCCCAAAAGAGGTGCATGACTAGAAGGAGGAGACCACTAAGAACACACTAATAACGAGAATATCTCTTGCCTCAAAATGAAAACAACTGAGTGATAGAAGCGCACAGACATATGAGTGACTTCTCGAGGATCCGGAGCTAAGGAAGTTGGAAGCCCAGTTACAGGAGGCGCAATAGCAGGCATTTTTCATGTAGGTGTAGATGAAACTGCTCACTGCTCTAAAAAGAATGAAGAGATCCCAGGAGCAGTGTGCAGTACAGCAACAGATCACTACCCTCCAGGGTAGGGTAATGGAAGTGATGCAGAAGCTACAACCTGTGTTGGATGAAGCATGTAAGGTGTTCGAAGAGATTGATGAACGGGGCTTGCAATTGGATCAAGTGGTTGCAACAATAGAACAACACCTAAAAGAGCATGTTATAGAGCAAACAATCCAGGAGCTCGGTGAGCAAGAGGCTCAGGCGAAGTAGCAAGTCGAAGCCGCTCAAGTTAAGCTCGAGGCCTTCGAAGCAACATTGTCCAGACCTGAGTGACTCGGGATGAGTCACAGGTCAGTGTTGGGGGCTTGTTGGCCCTCGACCAAGTTTTGAGGAAACATTGGTCAGATTTGGGCCACTTTTGGATTTCAACACGATGGTCGAAGAAGGAGCGCCCAAGTGGAGCTAAGATCGCAAATCTCACTTATTTTGCGGGCTATGTGGACCGGGTAAGGGATCCTTTAGGGTTTTGGTAATGGGTTATGGGATGTCGACCCATGGGGTTTTCCCATGTAAATTCCTTATTGTAAGGGTTTGTAAAAGTATAAATAAAGAAGACTTTATTGTAAAAGGGAGGAGCTAATTGGCTAAGTGCAAGTAGTTCAAGTGGCTTTGTGCAAGAGAATGTATATGTGTTAAGTCTTTGTGCTTGATAGAGAGTTGGCTCTGTGCCTTGACCTAGATTTGGAAGGAGGATCTGGTGCTCGGTGCACAGATATCTTGTCCAATGCGAAGCTCGACTCTGTGGCTTAGTGCATAGGAGTAACTGAATGTAAGAGACTGACGAATAATAAAGAGGTGAAGTGGTCGGTGGACGTAGCCCCACACTAGGGTGAACTACGTACATAAGGTGTCTTATGGTTTGCTTTGTGCAATGATTATCTATGTTATGTTTTTCTTAGTTCTTAGATTAGATATGTAATGGATATGTATATGTTGCTTTAATGCTTTGCTTATGATAAATTGCTAGATCTGATTCACAGTGCTAAGTACTAAGTGTTTGAAGTGCATAATATTTGTTGTTACTATGCTAGATCTATCCTTGGGTATGTTCTGCGATGTAAATAAGGTTAATGAACTAAGGCATGATTGCTTCCTAAGCGTTAACAAAATACTATGTGAAGTGTTATTATCACATATATGTGTCCCAGCTTGGTTACAGACACATGCATCTTGTAACCCCCCCTGCTTCTACCTCAGGCGAGACTTCGTCTACTTTGCAGGTGTTTCCAAAAGGGCTGGTAGTCGGGGTTTTGTTGGTGCATTGTTAAGCATTGAACCCTGGGTCTGCCTTGTGCCAACAAGAACCACCCAGCTTCCATAGAGAAAATGATCTAGAAGTATTCTTGGCACAGTGCGAAGATGAAATTTTAAAGAATCGGAGACACTTATCACTTGATATAGCACTCAAGGCCACACTTGTAAGATGGTGAGGCGCACACAAACAGACAATCCCAGATTGGTGTAAATTCTAACCTTGTACAATGTCTACTGTCAACAGATATTCATTAAATATACAATGGCAAATACAAACATTACATAGATATTTTTCCCCTAGAAACCCAAACCGAGAAAACCAACATATATTGTATTCATTCATGTGTTACATTATTTACAATACAATATATATATAGGATCCAAAGGAATCCAAAACCCTAACCCAATGACCTAGATTAGTCCAAAACCCTAATTTCTTAACCGAAAATAGAAAACCATCGGCAAAAACCATGTGCCGAAAAAACCACCTAAATACATGACATGTTTCCCAAGGTAGGTGTCACCTTTCCCGAGGCAAAAAAAAAATTATGGGGCGCTGCCCCCGAACCCCTGCACAGGGGGCTCTGCCCCCCTCTAACCCCCCTACACGCCTGACACATATGCTCAAACACTACTACTTATCCAAAGAATATAACACATACCCAACAATTGGTACCAATGTAAGCAGTTACTATGCATAAGGTTCGGTGCAAGTACATTTTATTAAGTGATATTTGCAGAGGCTTCGGAGGGTTTTATCTCAGCAGGGATTTTGTTGTACATTTTATTAAATCTCTTGGAGAAATCGGAGACAGACTCTCCTTCCTTTCTCTTCAACGACCCAAACTCTGTCATGTAATACATGAAATCTTTTTTATCTCCCCACTGTCTCAAAAAGGTACTATCTAAAGCTTTGATCCCATCAATAGATCCAGGAGGTAGGGCCTTGAACCATTTTCTAGCCTCTCCTTGGAGACTATGGACAAAAATCCTCATCCATACGTCTGCGTGCATGATAACATTATCATCCGCAAAAGTATAAAAGGTTGCTAGGTGTTCTTCAGCGGCTATGTCCCCATCGCCTGTAAACTTGGGCAGCTACTTTAGGTATCCATCTGGTGGGAGGGCATTGAGAAGTTGTGGTAATACAAGAGGAGCATACCTAGCGGCTATGATGGCCTCCATTTCGGTCATAGGGGGATTTTCTCCGGCCATATGGATATTATGTAAAGGGGAACTCGGAGGAGAAGGAACTCAAAACGTGGATACCAGGGATGAGTTCTTAATGGGAGTGGGAAACAAGAGAGGATTTAAGGAGAAAGCTAATGAGGTCAAGTCAGTAGGTGCTCCTCCTTGTGTAGGAGTGGGAAAATCTTCTGTGGTCCCGGGTCTACGCCAAGGTACAGCTTCAGAGGAGAGGGGAGTGACAAGGATTTCTCCCTCCAATCCCAGACCAGGAGGGGAAAACTCAGCAGGAAAACTCCCAAAATTCAGGAAACGGGAAAATTTTGAAGGAGGTATATTAAGAAACTGAGGAGAAAATGGAGTTCTTACAGAAGGAGATGGCAGATTACATGTTTCGGCGGTGGAAGCTTCTTCTTCAGGGGCCTTTCCTTTTTTGAGAACCACCTCTGGATCGGTTTCAGGTGTAGCTAGGGGCAGCTGTGGATGAGACCGCGTGTGTCTGCCTCTGAAAGCCACAATTTATAGAGCAGGTTCTCCCCAGTGGAGTCATCACAATGGAGTCACCAGGTGCACAGCAGTTATCTTGATAATTCTGATATCTGATGTACCTTCAGAATCAGTTATTCGTTGTCGTCAATCCTGGGGAAAATATTCCACTTCGTCCCCGGCAACGGCACCCGAAATGTTGGCGACAAAAGTCACTCACGGATTACTAGCAGGAGCAGAGCCCGACGCCCATCATCTTTATGTCACGGTGGTTTATAGATGGGATGATCGAATGGAAGCCAACTCAAAACAATATCATTACAACTCCAAAACTAGGCAAGGCATGCATAGGTGAGTGAGGTCTTATATAAACTTCAGACAGTGAGTTGTAGTAAAGGGTGAACAGGTGGAAGACTTATATAAGAAGAAAGCATAGGTCTGTTATTAACATCGGGTCTCTAACAGGCTGAGGAAGAAAACGTCCAAATGCAATATCATCTTACATTCAAACGCAAAAGCTAGAGAATGCAGTAATGCAACAATAAATCTTTTATCGTAACATAACTGCAATAATTCGCACGAATCATTCAATCACGAACTCTCTTAGCATGAGACGAAAATTAGATGGAGTAAGAAAAAATGTCTGTCATAAAACAAGATATCTCATAGACAAATGCATAAACAGCAAACTAGACTATCAGTTAAAACTTTACAGTAGGGGGCTCTTCTCTACCATCGATCCTTACAAAATGGAAAAAATGCCTACATATACTCTCCCCTTGCTTTCGCCTAGCAGAGGCGTCTCAAAACATTCAATGATGGCGTCGGCTCAATCAAATCTATTCTGCATTTCTCTGTCATACGCTACATTAATTCAGCATGGCCCGCGCCAGGGGTAGCTGAACCCTCTGAATGTTGACTTGGCGTGTGCAGGTTCTTCTGGGGAGTTGAAGACTGGGCGTGGCTTCCCTGACGAGAAATGGTACAGGGGACCCTCCAGAGCAGACTTTCGATCGGGATCTCCATACTCTATAATAAATGAGTGAGGTGAGGTTTGACCCACCCTCTCTTTTCTTTATTAATCTCCAATAGGTATTGGGATTTAGCTCACGTCGAATCGGCATCTGGAGCATCACAATGCCTTCCTTCTGAGATTTAGCTCGACGCTTCGGGACCCGAGTGGCCAAATGACAAACATAAACGCCCCTCCTCCAGGCCTGTTCTCTTACGACCAGGCACCAGAACCATGGGCCTAATCCTAGGCATTATCAGAAATTCACGGTTTGGGGTTTCAAAATACATGAAATGAGGGGTGTCTGCTCCTCGAAACCCTGATCTGTGATATGTCAATAGGCATGCCACCTGTCCCAATGAGATCGGATGGTCCAGATTCACTTTGACCCATGGCGCTTCCCCTTGCTAAAACCTGGGCAACTGGTCGGCCCCGAAAACCCGATGGACGTCGATCCGCTTCTATGGATGGATCTCGGCCATCGATGGCAAAACTTCGCCCGCTCGCTTGACTTGCTGCTAAAAAACGGGACTCTCTCGTGTTATGCTCGGGCACTTCCCGTGCAAACTGCAGACCTGGGTATGCCTAATCCCGAGACAAGAAATATCGCTAACATTAGGCTCCATGGGGGATAGAGTCGTCCCTGCGATGCTCTAAGAACTCCTTCTACAGCTTCAATGCCTTGCTATTGGGCTATGGAGTCACTTATTAGGCTGAAAACATGCAAAAAGAAACTAAACAAAGAACTAAAAGACAATATTTACAAACAAGGGAGCCGTCTGAGGCTCAAATAAAACATTTCTTCAGAAAATGCCCATTCACTGGGCTGTTTAAAACCCCTTCACCCTCCAGATCCTGCAACCCATATGTGTTGTTGGAGAAAATATCAGAGATTTTAAATGGGCCAATCCAGAGGGCATCAAACTTGATGTGCTTGCCTTTAACCTGTCTGGGTGCGTCCCACTTAAATACCAAATCCCTGATATCGAACTCCTTTTTCCTGACCTTCCTGTCAAAATCCTGTTTGATCTTCTGCTGATGACTGTAAGCTACGTCCCTCACTTGTTCTCTGATCTGCTGCACTTCCACTATCTGATGAATTATTCTGATCATATGATTTGTTTCTCCCTCATAGTCTTGAAAGAACTTCGCCACAAGTAAGGCGAGCTGGGTAGGGAAAACTGCCTCTGCTCCGTAGACTAGTTGAAACGGCGAAGTGCCTAGAGACTTCTTCGTTGTGACACAATCGGCCCACAGAGCAAATTTCAATTTTGAATCCCAAGCCCTTTTGTTGTCCTCCAATATTCTTTTAATGATCCTTATCAGGCTTTTGTTGGAGGACTCTGCTAAACCGTTGCCTTGGGGATAGTAGGGGGCGGAGTGAACTAGTGATATCTGGAACCGTTCACAGAACTTAATTAGAGGCTCAGACCTGAAAGAAGCAATGTTATCGGTGACAATCCTGCTGGGACAGCCAAATCTGGCTATGATATCCTCCAGGAAGCTGATAACTACTTTGTGTGATGCACTTTTGGTGGGGACAGCTTCTATCCACTTGGTGAAATAATCTGTTGTTGTCAGAATCCATCTGTGTTAACCACTTGAGGGAGGATGAATTTCTCCAATGAATTCCAACCCCCACTAATGAAAAGGTGTTGGAGATACTATAGGCTTCAATGGCAGCGATTTGAGCTGTTGCTTTCCTAAGAACTTTTGACATTTGTTGCAAGCTCTGATCTTCCTGCAAATATCGGGGAATAAAGTGGGCCAGTAATACCCAGCTCGGAGTATCTTGTGGGCTGTGGTCTTCCAGAAATGATGACCTCCATAAAGGCCACTATGAAAATAAAGCGTAACCTTCTGGGCCTCTTGTGGGTCTAGGCATCTCAGAAACACCCCTAGAGGGTCTTTCTAGTACAAGGTTTGGTCAATGAGGCAATACCTGACCGCCTTGAACTTTAGAGCCCTCGCTTTTCTTTTTCCCATTCCATCGGGGGGCTTCAACTCCTACAGAAAATACAGAATGTCACGATACCAGGCACATTCTGCCAGTGATAAGCCATCTTGAGAGCATTGGCTAGGCGATTCATCTTCCTGAGATCCTGGGCGAGTATTGATGAAACTAACTCCCAAGGCTTCGCAGTTGGATTCATCCAGTAGCTTGGCTAGACCTTTCCCTTTAACAAACTTGGTGGGTTTTATCTCTAAGTCAAATTCCAGAATTTTAGCGATCCATCGACCTCTTTTCCCATCTACATCGGGCTGCACAAGGATGTCCTTCATGGAAGCTGAAGGAACGTATGTTGTTACTTTTGAATGCAAGACATAGACTCTGAAAGCTTTAAGAGCTTTCACTAAGGCATAGGCATGTTTCTCCATGATTTCATACCTGCTCTCTGCGTCTCTTAACGCCCTGTTGAAGAAGGCGATGGGCTGCTCACGCCCTTCCTCATTTTTCTGCAGTAAGACCACTGCCACTGTATCCCAGGAAGCAAAAGAAAAAATCAGGAAATCCTTGGAATAATCAGTACTGATTAGCACAGGCACCTCAGTCAATTCCTTTTTTATTTGGTCAAAATATGCCAGGGGCTCAACGGTCCATCTCACTTCGTTTCCCTTTCTGAGCATTGTTGTGATGTGTTTTACCAGTTCAACAAAATTTGAGACGAATCTCCTCAGGAAGTTAATCTTTCCTAGAAAT
>JZKD02S1599279.1:1674843-1688638 GCA_000966675.3 Picea glauca | reverse complement strand
TTTTTTATGTGAATAAATGACACTTTGCTTGCTTTAAAAAGATTTCAATTTTATATTGGATTGGTGATTTAAAAGTTATTATTAAATGATTTTTTTATGTGAATAAATGACAGGCGTTTTCATTTTTGTCATGGATGAAAAGAATCAGAATGCAAACTAAGAACTAAACATATTTATAGAGCATATAATCAGAATGCAGATCTGTTACCAAAAGCAACACTTGAACTTCCTTGAGGAAGTAAGTATTTTCTATACAGTTGGTCTTGTGGGAGCAGCAGAGTACTTTGAAATATTGTCATGATGATTAGGTTTTGGGAAAATAGTTAGACAACCATTTAAGATTTAGGTGAATTGTTAGTTTTGTCGAGTTTATTTTACTTTGTTTGCTTTAAAAGGATTTCAATTTTATATTAGGTTGGTGATTCAAAAGTTATTATTAAATGGTTTTTTTTTAATGTGAATGAATTACAGGTGCTCTCATTTTTGTCATGGATGAAAAGAATCAGAATGCTGAGTGGAAAGTTCAGCAAACTAAGAGCTAAACATATTTATAAAGCATATAATCAGAATGCAGATCTGTTACCAAAAGCAACACTTGAACTTGAGGAAGAAAGTATTTTCTATACAGTTGGTCCTGTGGGAGCAGCAGAGTACTTTGAAAGATTGGAAATTAATTAAGCTAGTATTTTTTTGTCAAAGAAAATATTCAAATCTTTTTTAGCTTTTAGATTTGTTGTTTTTGTAAAAAAAAAAAAAATCATATCTTTTTAGCTTTTGGACTTGTTAATTTTGTCAAAGACAAGATTCAAATTTTTTTAAGCTCTTGGAGATTCAAATTTTGTTAAGTTTTTTTTAAGAATAGTTGTTTGAATCGCTTGTACTTAATGTATCTAGCAAAGAGGATGTAATATTAAAGTCCGATTAGAATGTATAAACTGTAGCAATAGAGAAGTGTAGCAATATAGAAGTTGGCAGATTTTGATATTTTTTATATTATTATAACAAAATTATTATATTATTTTAATATAAGTTTTTTTTCTTATTTGAAAAAAATGTAGGTTAGATTATTTTTGTGTTGATTATGAAAAAATTCTTTAAACATTGTTGTGTTGATTAAGAAACATTTAAGACGAAAAGTGGATGGACTATCACAGTATTGTTACATTGATAAACCCTAATTTAAGGGAGTCGCGACATAACTCTTCATATTTAAAAGGTCCGTTGTCATTCCGTTAATTCAGATTCTGCATTGATTCATTATCATTATTAGGCCTGGTAAGCTAAGTGCAAAATGTTTTGTGTTCTCCAAAGTAGGCAATGTTTTGTGTTCTCCAAAGTAGGCCATGGTAAGCTAAGTGCAAAATGTACAAATTCATTTGTATCAAGAGTTTAACTCTATCTCAAGAGTTTAACAATGGCTTGGTTACTCTCTCCTTACTAACAAATATATATGTGTAATTCATATTTCATGGTTAACAAATATATGTGTAATTCATATTTCATGGTTAATAAATATATATGCAATTCATAATTCATATTTTGTAATTCATATTTCATAGTTAACAAATATATGGGCAATTCATATTTTTCATAATTAAATATAACAAAGATATAATGTTATTAATTATGATAATCCTTATAAACAAATATATGTGTAATTCAGGTTTCATGGTTAACAAATATATGTACAATTCATATTTTTCATGGTTAAATATGTCAAAGATACAACGTTATTAATTATGATAATGTGAAGAAACAATTCCAATTACATTTAAAAAACAATAAACAATAATAAATCATTACTTAAACTAAGTAGTTATGGTTAATAAATATATCTGCAATTTATATTTTTCATGGTTAAATATGGCAAAGATACAATGTTATTAATTATGATAATGTGGAAGAAACAACTTCAAAACAATAGAAAATAACAAGCCATTACCCAAACTAAGTATTTTTTTAATTAAACTAGGCATTTAGTTTAAGCTATATCTTTGTTTTTATCATATATGATTCTTAAAATACTTGGAAAAAGCTACTTAGTTTATAGAAAATTTAGAGAGGAGTTTCAATCTAAATATTATGTTTTTGTTTTTATCATATATTATTTTTAAAATACTTGAAAAAAGTTATTTAGTTTATAGAAAACTTAAAGAGGAGTTTCAATTTAAATAATATAAACTTTGAAGATTGAATGGGTTTTGTGTTTTATTAAAGTTTCATGATTTTATTGTTGAAAGGTGTTGAAACATTTTTAATGATTAACAAATATATGTGTAATTCATATTTCTCATGGTTAAATATGGCAAAGATATAATGTTATTAATTATGATAATGTGAAGAAACAACTCCAAATACATTTAAAAAACAATAAACAATAATAAATCATTGCCCAAACTAAGTATTCATGGTTAACAAATATATGTGCAATTCATATTTTTCATGGTTAAATATGGAAAAGATACATTGCTATTAATTATGATAATGTAGAAGAAACAACTTCAACCGCATAAAAAACAATATACAATAACAAGTCATTATCCAAACTAAGTATTTTTTTAATTCAAATTAGGCATTTAGTTTAAGCTATGTTTTTGTTTTTATAATATATGATTCTTAAAATACTTGGAAAAAGTTACTTAATTTATAGAAAATATAGTTTATAAAAAATTTAGAGAAGAGTTTCAATTTAAATATTATGTTTTTGTTTTTATTATATATGATTCTTACTTAGTTTATAGAAAACTTTAAAAGTACTTTCAATCTAAATATTATAAACTTTGAAGATTGAATGGATTTTATGTTTTATTAAAGTTTTATAATTTTATTGTTGAAAGGTGTTGAAACATTTTTAATGAAAAAAAAAATATTAATAAAAAAATTATTTAAGTGAAAAAAAATATTTGAAGAAAAAAATTATAAGAAAAAAAATTATTTATAATTTAAAATAGATAAATTATATTGATCTAATAAAGTTTCCTAAATTAAAATGAGAAAAAATCATAGAAAATTAAAATAGAGTCACATTTTTCATTAACATTGCAAATAGGAAATTAAGAGATAGATTATATGTTAATATTTAGAGATATACATTACACCATTAACATGGAAATGGGGAAGAAAATGTATATATCTAATATTATATTTGTTAATATTTCACCTAAATATTTTGAAGCTTACATTTGATAATAAAGTAAAGTAATAAGAAACATTTGATAATAAAGTAATAAGAAATTTGTTGAAGAATGAAGAAGTATCTCATCAAATTATCGTGTTTCAAAATATTATTTGTAAAGAAAAAAAATAAAAATAGAAAAACCATCAATTTCTTAAAGTTGTAATTCAAAAAATCCTAAAAAAACTTCATACAAACATAAAATGAATAATAAATAAGTTAAGAAAAAAAAATCAACAAAAAATTAAGAAACCAGAACACATGATTATTCAAACATAATATTGGTATAATACTTATTTACTCTATAAAAATGTTTAATCTTCCTTGAATATAATCTATATAAGTTTTTTAAGATGACTTGCTTAATACTTTAGAAAATAGTGTTAGATAAGAGGTTTGTGAGATTAATATTAACCTTAAAAATTTTGCAATTTTGTTTGCTTTTTCATGAGGGCTAAAAGAAGTTGGACTTATATACGAAGGTTTTGAAAGCAACATACCCTAAAAATCCTCAATTTTTTTTGTTTTAATTGATGGCATGTAGCTATTGTTTTAGTGGATCATGTGGTGGATGGAATGTAGCTATTTAAATTCATATATACTTTAACAAAGCATTGCATCATTCCTGGGTATGACAACATTGCATCATTCCAATTAGGTATGTTCTCATTTTTTGGATTTTTCCATGTTATTGATATGTGGAAGAGAATTATAGATACCACAACATTAGGAAATAGAAAAACATAGAGAATATTAGGAGGTAATTTCACAAATTGTGTCCATTCTCACTCTTATTATTTTATGTCTTTCTTATAATATGTATCCACTTTATGTGTTACATTGGCATGGAATTCTTATGAGGGATTTAATTTTATAGTTTTCTACCCATCATGACCTATTGTTGCTCCATAACGCTATTGAATTTAATTTGGTGATGTAGTAAACAACACATTTCATGTAGGAATTTACAACAAAACTTTGACCTTTATCTATATATTCTTAAACATTTGCAATAGTATGATCTTTAACAAAATCCAAAACAAGCATAAGATCCAAATTAATAGAAGTATGAAAAAACAAATCTATGTGTACATGATAGCTAGTCTACCATTAGTGCTCTCTTTCCGATAAAAGTGGTGGACAAGTAATGCAAGGGTTGAAGCAATGTAGATGGAAATATTTGTTGCATTCTCATCATTGTCCCCTCTCTTCATTAGAATACAACTCATCTATGTCTCTCTCCTCTTTCATGATGGTCTAAACTCTAAGAAATATTTAATATTTCTTAATATTTACTCATTTCCATGTTACCTAGTGCTAAACAAGATAGATAGTATCTTCCTCATTATATGAAATTCAAAAAATGGATCTAGGATATACACCTCCCATGCTTCCTTAGTAATCAAATTAAAATATTTCAATCCTGCAACAAATTCTTAAAGTATTTAGTGAAATTTATGGTATGGGTGTAAAATTTGATGGGCATGAAAACGAATTGTTTAATTCCCCTAACTTGTAATAGTTGATACCAATCTGGGTAATGCCTAGCAACCTAAATCAACAAAATCATTATTACATATATGTTTAGGTAACTTGTATGGTCAATCATAGAAACTATGTATCCTTATATAAGTCCAATCATTCCTTGTAATTAAAGCCCCTTTTTCATATAATAAATTCTTAATCTCTTTAACAAGGCATGAGGGTTCTTCCCCTACCACAATTATCATCACACTGAAAATGAATTTATCTTGATCTTTGCAAAATTCAACTGGTTGTTGTTGGCACAGGGGTGGACCCAGGGTTCAATACTTCAATAGCGCACCAACAAAACCCTAACTACCAGCCCTTTTGGCAACACCTGCAAAGAAGATGAAGTCTCACCCGAGGTAGAGGCAGGGGGGATTGCAGGACTCAAGTGTATACAACCTATATGGGACATAGATTTGTGATCACAATACTTTAACTAAACACTTATCGAATAAAATTCATTATTCTTTAACTCTTATTCACATCGCAAGTTAAAACCCTAATCTAGATTAGCATAGTAATAATCAAGATATAATACTTTCATTCACTTAGCACATAACATTAACTCAGATCTAGCATTCATTCTCATTGTTAAGCACTAACCTACTACATCATATGCATTCATCAATCAACACTAAGAAAAGAGGAACATAAACACCATGAACACATTGCACAAAACACAATAACACAAGATATATGTGGTTCACCCTAGTGTGGGGCTATGTCCACCAACTCTTCTTCTCTTCTTTATTAGTCTCCTTCAATATTATTACATGCATGGAGCCACAAATCCAACTCTGCATAGGACAGGATATCTGTGCGCACCTCGCTAGACCCTCCTTCCCCGAGTTAGGTCAAAGGACAAAGCCTTACCCAGTCTATGCACGAAGCACCTACAAAACACTTGCACTTAGCTCTGTAAGCCTTAACACATTCATGCACTAAGCCAAATATCACTACGATCACATAGATCGAACTACTCTTAGATCGCTTGGCTACTTATTTATACATTACAAAAAGGACCTAAACATGGGTAAGACCCATGGGCCGACATCCCATACCCATTACATAAACCCTAAAACCCAAAAATCCCACAAAAAGGGTGAGATATCATGATCTCCACTTTGCCTGGGTGCTCCGTCTTCGACCAACCTGTCGAAGTCCCAAAAATAGTCAAACACGACCAAGGTTCTCCCAAAACTTGGTCGAGGGCCAATAGGCCCCCAACACTCACCTGTGACTCATCCCAATTCACTCTAATCTCGACAACTCTGCTTTGAAGGCATCGATCTTAGCTCAAGCTGCCTCAACTTGCTGCTTTGCCAGAGCCTCCTCCTCGGCGAACACCTGAATGACTTGCTCGATAATAGGCCCTTCCAGACGTTATTCCACTATTGCAACCACTTGTTCCAATTGTTATCCTTGTCCTTTGATCTCTTCAAAGAGGGTGCAAGATTCATCCTACACCAGTTGGAGTCATTGTGTCACCTCCATCACTCTGCTTTGGATGGCAGTGACCTATTGTTGAACTGTGTGTTTCTCTTGTGCTCTCTTCATCTTCTCCACTGTTGTAAGAAGCTTCAATTGCACCTACATTTTCGATGCTTATTGCTTCTCTTCCTAGAGTTGTGCCTCCAATGTTCTTAGTTCTGGGTCCTCTACAAGGCGCTCATAGGTATGCGCACTTTGATCACTGAGTTTCTTGCATTATGTGGTCAATGCTCTAATTCTTTATACTGTGCTCTTGGTAGTTTCTTCCCTCTGATCTCGCACTTCTTGTGGAGTGCTCGGTACTGCTTGCAATTCTAATTCTGCTACTCGTGCTTGAAGTTGTTAAATGGCTTCAGTGAGCTTCCCCACTTGGATCTCAGTTGTTTCTTCTTCCATATTCTCTCTTTACTCCTCAAACTTCGCTCTCATGTCATCTTTTTCTTGTTGCGCAACCCGAAGTTTCTCTAGGGATTCCTCCTTTGCTTGCTTCAAGGCCTCTATGGCCTGTTATTTTTCCTCTTGTACTCGACGAAGGCACGCCTATGTAGCATCTGCTATCCTTCGCAGTTGGGTGGGCTCATCCCCCAATTCTATAGCTTCTGATGCTGATGATGCAGTATACATTGCGCGGCTCGAATAGAGGGATTGTTGTACCCCCTTCAGCTTCGCCTAGATTATGTCATACATTGTCTCATGTTTTTCTTCATTTCGCTGTAAGATATCCTCCAAAGTATCTTCTATAGTTGTGATGATGAGTTCAATATCATCCACTGTGAGCACATTCTGCGACTGTGGCTTATTGGTTTTTGACTTCTTCCTTGTTGAGGTTTCTTCAAAGAAACCTTCCACTTCTTTGGTGTCTCGAATTATGTTAGGGGATCCTTTGGCGGTGTTACTTCACCCTTTTCTTTCGTGTCTTCATCCCCTTCCTCCTCTTAGTTTACTTCGTTGCCTCCTCCTACTCCAGGTGAGTCAGGTGCAGTTTCCTTTGATGCATTGTCCTTGTCTTCACTGTCGATGTCCTACACTTCCTCCTTTTTCTTCTTCTTCTTCTTGTTGCCTTGTCCATCATGTTCGACCTGGGTGACTAATGGGCTTCCAATGATATCAGGGTCAAAGAGCTCTGTATCGTGTACTGGTACAAGGAATTTTGCAGTCCATTCCTTGGTTATCTCCTCCATATAGTCCTCAGTCAATTTATAGTACAATTGCATCTCCTCCTTTTTGACATCTCCGCGTGCAGTGATATATATGAAGTGTTAGTCTATGTAGAACTTCGCAAGTGGCCTGAACAGATGGAGCGTATTTGGCGTTATACGAGGGAAGGATTCAATGGCCCTCTTTAGCTACAAGTAGTAGGTGTGGAACACCACATTTGACTGTCATTGCTTCACCATGTCGCTCGAATACCACAGGGTGGTGAACCTCGTGGCCAGGGGTTCTGATGGCTCGACTTCAGGTAATGTCGCTCCCTCTGGCATATCCCAAGAGACAAATGATATGAGAATTAGTAACCAACTGAAGTGGAACTTGTAGCCTTCGTACTGCGCTTTGCAGTAGTCCTTCTCCAACTCATTGACGAGGTAACTCGCTCAGTTCATCTGCATCCCTTCAATGCACTTCCCTGCGAGGTCGACGACAAACCCTATGACTTGCGTTGGTATGTTCTTCCTGACGAGCTTACTAGTGATCAACTGACAAGATAGGCGCACTGTGCCATCTTGGATGGAGGCTACCTTGTACCCTCACTTCCCTTTCTCCACGTCGCCATATGCCTCCTTGATTCATTGCGCCAAGGAGTGAATTGACATCTATCCTAGGTAGAATTGGTGTGTATCTGGTCCTTGCATGCTTAGTCCGGTGATCAGGTGGATCAACGTTGGATCCACAATAATGCACCTATCCAACCATAGATACCCACCATGGAAGAATGATAGGAGGATTTTAACGCACGCATTAACCTCCTAATGTCTGCCGAAGTGTTGGATCTTCAGGACATTCAAGATTGTGGACCTTGTGATCTCCTTGATCCACGGCTGGGGAAATATCTTCAGCTTCTTCCCAGTCGTTTTCATCAGGTAGAGATGCGGTGCGAGCATCCCGTAATTCTTCCTATCTCCCAGGTTAAATTCGATTATCTTAAGAGCTAGGATCAATCCTAACTATGGTCCTATTGCGCGTATCCCTTTTAGGAGGTACGCAGGAATGAGGGTATACTCAAAATATCTTGGGACGTTGTCGCAACTAACGACGCCAGCTAAGGGAGGGATGTAGTCAGGCAAGACCGATGGGATCTACTTTGCATTCGCCAGATCATCATGTTGCTTGCTTCTCTTCTCTGTCACAGTTCGGGATGGCCCAGATCGACGTCTAGTCAAGGAGGATGCTTAAAATCCTCTCGTCAATGAGGTATGTACTCCTATGGACATGACTTTCTCATCCATAAGTTCGATCAAGATTTCTTCTCTGAACTTCTCTACTGCGCTAAGGTCACTCAACATGCACACTCATAATCAAATTTCTCTAGTAGGTGAAAAAACACTCAAGGTAAACAGAATGGGTGGCGAGGTCTCAAAAGCACAGTGTGATAGAAATCAATTCTCTTGTTAGCTCAGATGATCACAATTTGAAAAAGTGTCCACGGTGAGGCATTCGACGAATTAAATAAATAATGTCGTAACGGGTTCCTCCAATAGATCGAAAACCCTCAATCAATATGATTCAATCCGTTATGGTGTGGTCCCAATGGTCCAATGGCGATATTTCCAGCAATAATTGTGGTTCTGGTCGTTCTAGAGCATCACTCTAACGGTTGGGATGCCTTCAACACTCATATAGCTTCGCCTTGGCGAAGTGACATTTTGCGTTGTTATGCTATTCTGGCAAGGTTCAAGTGTTGTAAGACTTCTTTCTACGAAGTCCTCTCTGGAACTTCATGCAATTTTTCTAACTTTTCTTTCTTCTTACTGAGATTTCTGGCCTTCTTTCTTGTGATCTGAGTTTATGGGTTCCTCTTTCCATTCTTATTCTTATTTTCTCCTAGTAAAGGGACTTTGCACTGTTGAGGGTCTTTCACAGGGTTCGAGAGTAATAATTCTTCTCTTATTGTTTCGAGGGTAGGTGCTCTTCTCTCTTGCATAGATAGAGTCTTTAAGCCTTCTTGTGTTCTTTCAACTTCAACACCTAGGTATTTGGCCCTCAATTGCTTCGAATTTTCCTGTTGTTCTTCTCTTAGTCATTATATTTTCTTGGCTATGAAGTCCCTTAATTCTTTCTTTTTTTGTTCTATGGCTTCCTCTTCTTCCTTCCTTCGGATCTGATCTTTCTCATTCCAAGTATTTCCCAACAAAAGTGCAAAGGGAGCGTTGTTCTCAACAAACTTAATGACCTCAAATTATTCTTTAGTCGATGCACCATGGGATATCATAGGTACATGAGTAAGTCTTCCACATAAGTTTATCATATTTCCTTTAAACAATCTTATTCCTCCTAATGAAGAAATCATCGCTGACCTTCCCAAAATTTCCCAAGTGCTTTCTATCATAATATTCACCTGTGTTTCTTCTTCCAGAACACAGTCGATGTCGAAGTCTCCTATTCTTGTTTCTATGCACTCCTTCTCTTTTAATATCTCTGGTAAACCGATGTCTCTCTTATCATTTAGTGTTTTTTCGTCTTCAATAATATAGCCTTTGATTCTTTCTGGTGCTCAAGTACATCCTTAGTCTCTTGACCTTCTTCATAGTTTTCTTGTTTCATGTTCATCTTCTCGACTTTAGCAATCATTCTAAGGCAATCCAAAACCTCATGATCAATATCTTTACAACAAAGACAAATAGGACTTCTACCAGGGAATTCCTTAGCAAGATGTCCCATTCTTCTGCAACTATAACAAAGTGCCAATCCTCTCTTTCTCTTAAACGATCCACAACCTTTCTTGTACTGCGCACCAGGATCACAGTGATGGACCTGCAACCTGCAAAAATTCTTTCTAGGGTCCTGCATCTACTTGTTAGTCCGAAAATTCTTTCTATGCATAGGGATAACATATCTTTCACTAGCTCTATCAAATTTATTCAGATCAAATCTTCTTTATTCTAGTCGTGCCCTAGTTTTCAAACTAGGACCAAATCTATCAAACATACCTAGATACATTCTTTCGAAGAAAAATTTTCCACTTATCTTACCTTTATCAAAGCACAAAGATTTAAGATCTTACTTCTTTTCTTCATATTGGACTTCTATTTTAGCATATATCTTCGCAAGTCAAGTAGAATATTGCGCACTACAGCGACAGATCTACGCATAGAGCTTCCTTTTCTTCATTTTCCAGCAATCATAGTTTCAGGTCCCAGCAATAGAACCATTTGTTGGCACAGGGGCAGACCCGGGGTTCAAAGCTTCAACAATGCACCAAAAAAACCCTAAATACTGGCCCTTTCGAAAACATCTACGAAGCAGATGAAGTCTCCCCCGAGGTAGAGGCAGGTGGGTTGCAGGACTCAAGTGTCTACAACCTAGCTAGGACACAGATCTGTGATCACAATACTTTAAAATAGCACTTAGAAAATAACATTCATTATTATTTAACTCTTATTCACATCGTAGGTTAAAACCCTAATCTAGATCAGTGCAGTAATAATCAAGATCTAATACTTTCATTCACTTAGCACATGACATTAACTCAGATCTAACATTCATTCTCATTGTTAAGCACTAAGCTACTACATCAGATGCTTTCATCAATCAACACTGAGAAAAGAGGAACATAAACACCATGAACACATTGCACAAAGCACAATAACACAGGATATACATGGTTCACCCCAATGTGGGACTACGTCCACCAACTCTTCTTTTCTTCTTTATTAGTCTCCTTCAAATTTCTTACATGCATGGAGCCACAAAGCCAACTCTACATAGGACAGGAGATCTATGCACACCTCACCAGACGCTCCTTGCCCGAGTTAGGTCAAAGCACAAATCCTTACTCAGCCTGCGCATGAAGAACCTACAAAACAATTACACTTAGCTCTGCAAGCCTTAACACATTCATGCACTAGGCCAAATATCACTACGATCACATAGATCGAACTACTCTTACATCACCTGGATACTCTTTTATACATTACAAAAAGGGCCTAAACATGGGTAAGACCCATGGGTCGACATCCCATACCCGTTACATAAACCCTGAGACCCAAAAAGCCCACAAAAAGGGTGAGATCCCATGATCTCCGCTTCGCCTAGGCACTTCATCTTCGACCAGCCTGTCGAAGTCCCAAAAGTGGCCAAACATGACCAAGGTTGTTAGGGTCCTAACCCACACATAGGTAGAACAATATATTTGGATGTAACAAAGGTCAATATTAATGAGGCCTTTCAATAAAATAGAATAAGGCGGATGTAAGAAGACCTAATAGAAGCTTTCGCTTCTAGAAGGATCTTCCTCTAGATGCTTCTTTTTAGTATAAATAGGAGTCGAGGGTATGAGAACCCTAGATTGGATATTATTGTAATAGAGCTTTGATCAACTGGAGGTTGCCCCCTCGAAGAGGCCCATGAACATTGTTTTCAAATTCAAAGTGTTATTTCTGTTGTTATTATTATATCATTTCAGTGTTATTATGGTGAGTGTTATGGTTATATTGTTGTTTTTCTGCCATTACTAGCATTTTATTTCAGTTCTACATACATTTTATATCTGGTATATTAAAAGTGGTATCAGAGCACTTTCATCGGTAGAAAGTGTGGGTTAAATTTTTTTTCAGGGTAGAGACGTATTCCAGCGTCTTTAAGCCACAGAGATCTATTGTTACACGCATAAACCCATGATTGAGGGATTCATACACGCAGGATATACAAGTGGTACTTAAGCGCACATCTATTGGCCACCCTTGTAACCCCTGTTGGTACCCCTTCAAGTGGTAGTGCATCAGACAGCACATGTGTACGGATCGGCCTAGATTACCTGAAGCCCTCTTTAGATAAACCGATCGGTCACCTGACTGATATAGTGTCACCGAGAACAACACTCAGGAAGATACTCTCTAGTACCTAGGGTAGTATAGCTAAGGGTACGGTCTATCCTCCTTAGTTAGTTCCCTGAGATATTGGGCCGAGTACTACTGTTGGACCTCGCACGTATATCAGAGAGATATAGCATAGGGAAAACCCTTGTCTATAGAACCCTTGAATACCTAACCCTTGGGGGATAGAAACATAAACAAATTAAAACAGACAAGATCTATTACCGTGCAACTATATTCGGGTTTCCAAGTAAATACACATTTCTTTTTGGTTAAGCATTTGGGTATTTCCTCTCTGCAGTATTCTTCAGACCGCAGTATAACTCTATAAAAAAAAAAGTCTCGAAATTTTTTCACCATTATTTGAGACCTATTCCATTGGATTCATCTCTTCGCCCTTATTACATTCATCCATATCATTTTTTCGGCCAAAAGTTTTTACCCCGCTCGCCCCTTTTCAATTTCTTCATCCTCATGGCCCATACTCGTAGCCAAGACTTGGAAGCTCACTTCAACACCTTGCAATCTTGTCTCATTGAGACCCAACAAGAAGTGAAAAAACTCAGTGCCAATGTTGATTCCATCAATACAACCATGAATTTATCAATGGGGGAAATCAAACAAGACCTCACCACCCAGCTTGAATCAGTCTTTTCAGCACTCTACACCAAACTGCATATCCCTATAGATAACCCTTCCTCTTCCTCACCTCCACATACTGAAGGTGACCATTCCTCTCATTCCCATACCTTGCAGAACCATCACTTTCAACGTGACCTATGCCTCCCATGGGTGGATGTGACCAAATTTGATGGCTCGGACCCCACTGGTTGGGTAACCCAAATGGAACATTACTTCTCTTTATACAACATTACAGATGACTTGTCCAAACTCTGGTATGGTGTTATCCATCTAGATAAAGAACGTTGGCAATGGTGGCAATGGAAAAAGACTTCTCGTCAAGGGTATATTGCTTGGACACGCTTTGTGGTAGAGCTTTATGAACGCTTTGACACTGACACCAACCATTTGGGTCATTTGACAAAGCTGAAACAATTAGGAACCGTGGAAGACTTTATAACTGCCTTTGAGCACCTGGCTTTTAGAACAGAGGACATGTCTGATGCCTTTTTCGGAGAGTGTTTTATCAACGGCTTCAAGGATGAAATTCGGGCCCATGTCCTCATGGCTCGACCTGAAATTTGGGTGGAGGCTACCAAAATAGCTAAAGAAGCGCAATAGGTTGTATCTTCTCAAAACTGCAAACCCTCCTTTATCCCTCACCCTAAACCAGTAAATCCCACTACTCCCTCTGCTCCACTAAATATCCAAAAATTGACCAGGGCTGAAATGGTTGAATGCAAACTCAAAGGCCTTTGTTATAACTGTGATGACAAATATTTCTTGGGCCACAAGTGTAAAGAAAAAAATCTTTGTATGGCCATCTCCAAGGAAATTTCGGAAGAAGATGAAGAAACTCCCTCTGTGTCTGAGTCACCTGAATCCACTGACATAACCCCTCCCTCAGACCCTCCTGAAGTAGAACCGGTCATTTCCCTCAATGCTCTCA
>JZKD02S1599279.1:1642966-1673820 GCA_000966675.3 Picea glauca | reverse complement strand
GAAGACCTAATAGAAGCTTCCGCTTCTAGAAGGATCTTCCTATAGATGCTTCTTTTTAGTATAAATAGGAGTCAAGGGTATGAGAACCCTAGCTTGGATATTATTGTAATAGAGCTCTGCTCAACTGGAGGTTTCCCCCTTGAAGAGGCCTATGAACATTGCTTTCAGATTCAAAGTGTTATTTATGCTGTTATCCTTATATCATTTCAGTGTTATTGTGGTGAATGTTCTGGTTATATTGATGTTATTATGCCATTACTAGCATTTTATTTTGGTTTTGCATACATTTTATATCTGGTATATTACAAAGGTTCTCCCAAAACTTGGTCAAGGGCCAACGGTTTTCCTATAGCTCCATAAAAAAAGGTGCAATGTGTCAACATGTTCAACACTAAGGGATGGTAGACTTCATGAAGCTCATTACAATATGATAAATGAAAGATAATATAAGAGGCATCATAGATGGCCTTGGTTGTTTCAAAATTTATAGATTGTTATTTAAAATTTATATATTCTTATTTAACAATAGTAGAATTACATTTTGATCCATAATACAAACTTATTCTACTATAAATCTGATGGATTACAAAGAAAGTGTAATAATAAAATTGGGAGGTGGACCATCCATCTATTATGTGAGTAAAAATTGAAAACATGTTTTTATAGAGTTAAGCTACAATATCCAACTCATACTCATATGTAACCACTAATTCTCTTAATGGCTTGTTTTTTAATAATTTATTACATAAACCCCTATTTGGAAAACATGGTATATGCACATGGTTTAAAGACCTCAAGACATTCACTTGCACATAGATAAGATTTTTGTGGTTGCAATAATGAAAGAAGGAAACTCTTATGGTAATAAAGGCAATTTATAAATGCAAATAAAAATAGTTTGCGTGGACATCTCTCACATCAATCATCAACAAATAACCCTATTTTCTCTTTAAATAAATATCATGGACCAATCGAATATTAAGCCACAGATCAAGTGTCATTAATATTGAGGAGATGTTTGAATTGTTGTATAAATCATGTGTAGGAAATGACTATAAACATCATATAAATAAAGTATAAAACACACTAAAGACACACTTTCCAACTCAAATTTAAACTATTTCCTAATATCAAAATATCCTAATGTTGAGACTTTGTTGCCCATAAACTATTGGTTCCTACACAAAAACATGTCATCTCTCTAGGATCTTATAAGTATGGTAGGCATGATTCTTACATTGTTGTAGCAAGTGGATAGTTCATGTCATATGATGGAAATCATATATAAATTGTAGAATAAATGATGTGAAGTTAAACATTTTTTAATTCATTTCACTTGTATTAATCCTTCTCTCCAACATAAAACATAGATGTGACAACTATCTTCCATGAATTTGTAGTTTTGAAAAATACATTAACAAGGATCTTGAATTTCCCTTGAATCTTTGAAAAAATTATTATCTTTGAAAAACACAACATCCTCTCTCTATGCCATGGCTTTTGGAGTTCACAAAGTAAGTGTAAAAAACATAATGGTTTACACCATCCATGTAATAAATCTAGTTCTACTGTGAGTTTGTGCCAAACTAAATACGCTTTAGTTTTGATGTCATGATATGTTCTCCACTAGTTTTATAGGTTGAATTCTTATTTGGCTATGATAGAATTATCAAGAATCACAACTATCCATTTCTTATTAGATGCAATAATAGATCTCATAGGTATCACACGTCATTTTCTTTTCACCCTCATGTCGATGTGTCACCATCCAAATGTGTAGGGTCAAACCAGGGTATATAAATAATGCTTGAGAGAACTATATCATCCTCGTCATCTATATGGGACATACCATGTGGTTAGAGGGTCATGGACAAGATTCATTTACCTTTGTGTTAGGTAGCTAGAGAGGTAGTGGATGTCATTGAATGTAACGTGGACTAGGTCCACTATATTATTAAAAAGGCCCACTATGGTAGTTAGATATACTAAATGGGTAGTTAGATATAATAAATGTGAGATGACTTCTTAAAAGGTTATGCTTCTAGAAGATTCCTCCTCTAGAATGTTCTTAGGTGAGGGTAGTACTATAGAAAGGGGTTAAAACAATGTAATGTAATATGAAGAGAGTATTGTATTTGTAGTTGAAGTTCATTAGGAGGAAGCCCCCTCGAAGAGGCAAGTGAACAGGAGAGGATCCCTTCCATAATAGGATCCATTGTATGGTGATTCCCTACCTAAAGGGTTTTGATATAATAAAGTGTGGTTTTCTTGGATCTATTCTGGTGTATTTTGTATTCATTATTTGGTACTTAACAAGTGTTATCAGAGCACTTTCCTTGGCCAAACAAGGGAAGAATTGTTTGCTCTTTTTTCATATTTTTTCTAGCAAAAAGAGGGTGGCACACTTCAAGTTCATATAAAAATATTTTTGAGCTAAAATTGGAAAAAACAAATTGGATATTTGAATTCCTCTTGGAAAAATACCCAATTTCAAAAAACAAATCATCTGAAACGGAGTCTGGGAAGTAAAGTTATGAGCATTTTAAATTCAACAGTTTTTCAGGGTTTTCCTGAAAATGTTGCGATTTTTTGTAGTAAGTTATTTCTACACCCTAGTTTTTGTTGAAGATTTATTCCAGACATGAAATTTTTACTGGAAGAGATGGTGGCCCTAGTATTGAATTTACACAATCTCAAAATTCATTATGGTCTCGGGTTTCAAAGATGATGCTCTCATATGGTGGCAATCATTTCACCATTATGAGTGGATGTCACTTTATGAGGAAGCACTTGAAAAATTACTTTTATACAAGTGGTCTCATTGATCCAGGAGGATATCGGTGGCCACCCACATTTTCTGACTAGCTCAAAACATTTTTATAGCAATTTAGGCAAATTACTATTTTTAGCAGGTTTTAACTTTCGGGGGGCCATTTTGAGGGCCTAAATGAAGGTTTTTCTAGATTTAGGTTCTCAATTTTATCTAAAAGAATTATTGAGCCTCCAAAATGAATCTCCTCGACGATACCTTTCCAATGAGCTATCATACACCTAAAACGGAGATCGTATGAAAAAGTTATGACCCTGGGAAGTTGATGTACTAACTTACCCAAACGAGGCCCACATGATTTTTGGCGCTTCATCTCCTAGGGTTAGGTTTTTGGATGTCTAGGGTTTTTTTTATTCCTATTTATTGTAAAAAGGCCTTCAGAGCCTCATTGTATTCATCTTCTTGCGAATTCGAGTAGCCGTCACATCTCTTCTCAGAGATAAGATGCCACCATTCTAGCGAGTCTTTCACTCTGTATTTTTACAATATCTATACATTTCTTTCATTAATAGAAATCGTGTATTATTGTATATCTATGTTTATGGTTACATATTTGATACATCTATGTTATATTATTGGATATACGTGATATCTCTGTGCATTTCCTTATTATATCTCCACTCTCATTTCGTGTCGAAAATAATCTGGATCACTCATACAAAGAGTGAGGATAAATATATCACCAAGAGTTTATTTTCATATGGAAAATCTATATTACAAATTCATGGTTGTATACATAAATAAAATGTCATTGTTTATATTAACCCTAGTTGCCAACAAAATTTTATCAATATTCAGTTGATCAATAGATTGCAAGTTCCTACAAAGAATATTCACAGCACACAGGTTGAGGGTGAAAATGTTAAAAAATTTAAATATTTGAAGCTCAGTATGCATAAATATGTGTTGCATTCAGATTTTTATGCTATGCATATGGATGAAGTGGATATTTTTTTGGGATATCCTTGGATAGAATCAGTGGGTACCATTAATATTAATATGCAAAAGAAGTTTTTGAAGTTGTGGTACAATAAAAAGAAAATCACATTGCAGGATGTGTCTCTTAATAAGAAAGATGGGCCCATAGAGGTCGAAAAAGTATTTATTATCGAGTCTAAAGTTGAATCAGAGGTAGAGTCTATAGAAGGATATGAAGTAAAACCATAGGAAGGACATAGTCAGGAAGCTAAGGAATTCATTGACTCAAAGGCACAATGTGTTGCATATTTGAAGAAAAATGAACAAATCCCTACAGTTGGTGTATATCGTCATCCAAATCATATAGAGAAACAACAGTAATCAAGGAAAGGGTGTGAGATTCAACACATTTATGCACCAGTAGGGCACCAAACTAGAAACCAATCAAGAGGTGCATGGAGGAATATTGGCACTATGGGAAGAGATCAGACTACAGAAACAATCCCATGGAAACCCCGACAAGATGCAGAGCAAGATCAGAGTGGCAAAGTAATAGATGGAAATATTGTTTGACTTCCATTGGGATGGATGGATGGTCGTACTTGGTACTAGTTGGTTACATTTCTTAGTCGCTCATATTGTATGGTTTATTCTCATGTTTCGATGATGAAACATGTGAAGGGGGATGGAATGTAGTATACCTAGGGAGGTACCCAATGGGAATGTTGTTATGTATTATTAGTGGAATTCATTTAATATATGAGAATGTGTTCATTCAATGTAAGGTGGACTAGGTCCACTATATTATTAAAGACCCACTATGGTAGTTAGATGTAATAAATGTGAGAAGGCTCTCTAGAAGGTTCCTAGGAGATAGAGAGATATATATAAAGAAGAGTAAACAATGTAATGAAACATAGTAAAGAATATTGTGAATGTATCAAGCATTGTTCGAGGAGTGTTATCCTTCCTTAAGGATTAATATATGGTGTTACCCTACCTCAAGGGTTTTGTCTACATTCTTGTGTTCAGTGTTTTGGTGAATGGTTTGGTTTATTCTTGTTGATATTGTGGATATATTTTGAGATTTATCTTCAGATCTGATCGAGTACTTAACAAGAACCCTTCCAAGTGTGCTACATATTTTAGTTTTGGGAGAAACCTGATATCTATCAGCAAGATGAATGATGCAGGAGTGCACACTTTATTACAAAAGGATATGTGAAAAAAAATCAAAGGTGTGATGGTATTGATGAAAGGATTTTGGATTGGAAACCTATACAAGTTGTTAGGGAATGTCGACTTGACTGGGTGAAACAACATTTTTATTCATGAAGTCGGATTGATTTCAACTCAACTTGAATTAACTTGGGTGAGTCTAATCAAACCAACTCGACAAGTCTTTGTCAAGTTGACATGACCATGTTATGGCATGAAACACTAGTACATTTGCCTCATTTTTTGACGCCCATCCGAAAAACTCCCATTTGGATTTCAACAAACCCCTTTCATCACACTCTTGATGGCACTAACAACATGTCGAATATCCAACGTACCAAAATGTCACATGGAATCTATAGAGATATTTTTCAAAACAGATGTTTGTCACACATAATCGTCACATTTCTGACCAACATATAAATCTCGATATTGCAATGCACTTGTCTGTCACATGGTATTTTCCAAGAAACCATCATGAGGTAACTCGATGTATTTTTACTGACATAGGCATGTGTAAGTTTCATCGAAAATCTAATGCAGACGCCATCAAAATTGTGACTTTAGGGCAGACATCCTATGTTTGCATGGCAATGCTCTACAACGCGCAATTTGTCAGAGATCCAATGATATGGCACAATGGGTTCATCATATGTGTGACACCATGGTCGAAAACATTCATCGAAGTGGTGACACATGAGAGATCCAAGTCCTATTGGGAAATGAACGGACGTGAATCAAAGGTTCGATGTCTGTATAATAAAATCAAAAAATATTTATATTACATTGGACATATGAAGTGGTTTGATCCAGATGTAGATGACAATTGTTTTGATATATGATGATAGAGAAAATTAGGATTAAGGTTTATATTGTTGCATAAAACCCTAATTCAAGCTTGTTAGAGCCTCCTCAACTAGAAATGCACAGTGAAAATTAATAAATACATGTTTTTCTTTGAAACTATAATTTATTCCACTGTGCATAAATGCACTCCAAGATTCACTAAAATGCACACCTGTGTCTTAACGCCCCTACAATTTGAGTGGTGCAAGTCTTTGAGCGTGTCTTAGATAATTTTACACATTTTTACATATTTATATTTGTTGGATTACTGAGAGGGGGGGTGAATTAGTAATAGAGAAATTTAATCATTTTTAACCATATAATCTGAGTGTTATATCAATGTAGCATTATCATCCAATAACTACAGAGTAAATAAGCAATGAACAAATGAATAATCATACACATACATAGTACACAAGTGTTTTACGTGGAAACCCAAAGCGGGAGAAAACCACAGAATGATTTTTCTTATATGTCTTGAAGAATTACATTCATTGGAAGCATCAAATTCCTTTGTTTTTGAGGTGCAACTGGAAGGAGGCTCCAACCCCCTTATTTCTCAGGCTACAACCTGAAGCAAGCTCCAACTCCCATATTCTCTGGCTACAACCCCCTATGTTCTTCGGATACAATCGGAAGGTGGCTACAACCACATGTCATTGCCCCGTCCAGCCACCCTAAAGTAGAAGTATAATGATGGAACCATTGTCACACTATCACTATGAGATATTCATTGTAAACCTGTACCAATAAACCTAAACCATGCATCAACCTGTACCTCAACCTGTAATCAACATGTACCATAAACAAGTGCATCAACCATGCACTAACCTGTACCAAACAATCTGTAATCAACTTGTACCATAAACAAGTGCATCAACCATGTACAAGTATGTACCAATCATCTATCAACTACTCATCAATATGTACCAACAACATCAACTATACACCTCATGTATGTGACAACTCATAAACTACTTGTCTCATCCATGTACCCAACATGTACCTTAACCAAAATTCCTCATCAATTTCATCATCCAAATATGATTTGTAACTTTGTAATAGACCTAGTGTATATGATCACATACCTGCAAACCCTCCTTAACTTTCACAACAAGAGACTAGCATTTTCATCAAACTTTTCTTTAGTCTCACGTGACTAGTTTGGGATTAGTCAACAACCCTAAATTAAAATAATCATAAATATGTACCTATAATGAATAAATATATGAAAGTAGTACACAATTTTTTTTAGTTTGTTTAATGTAATTCCTCCAGGTTTCAATACTTGGAACCTCTCAGAAAAGGAGTTATAGAAAAAATGGCATACCTTGCTAAATTCTGGTTTATTCTAGAGAGCGACCTAGTAGAGCGTGCCCCACATGGAATATTTGTTGAATGGATCTGTAAATGTAAAAAAATCATACTACAGATTGTAATATAACTAACACATTTAGTCTTACTGAATTTGGATATGTTATGAATAATTTATGACATTTTTACCCGAAACACATGTTTTAGACTAGTTTCAGGACGAGCCACAAACTCTATTTTCCACGGAGTGTAACTCCAAAATACAACGACCCACAAGCTGAATGTTTTACCAAAGATACTTGGATATGTTTCATCAATGGCCTGTCAATTTTGCATTCTGAAGCATTCTAGAAAAAAAAAGTTATTGTGAAAATGGTGAGATGACCTAAATAACATACCTTAGAAAGCATCATCAAAATAATTTATCCTCCCTTGAATTCCGGCCTTCTTTTCTTCACCTTCCCTCATAAATTCACCTTATATATCCTTTGGTTACCTCAATCACCTATAGATATTCAATATTCTCAAGTGTGATGTAAAATGAGAGAGTCTTGCCTCTTATTTATACTCTCCAAATATCCTCCTTAGAAGCATCTTCTAGGTCACTTAACCCATTTCTAGGTCACTTAACCCATTTATAGGTCACTTAAACCATTTATAGGTTACTTAACCTATTTTCCTCATTTTTAGAGTTAACCACTTTCCATAATTAGAAAGTTATCCATTACTTTATCATTTAAATATTCCTCCTTGACTTTGTCACCTCGCTTTATCATTTAAATAATCTTCTTTGATTTTGTCACTTCACTTTATTATTTAAATAATCCTTCTTGAATTTGTCACTTTACTTTATCATTTAAATAATAATTTCTTCTTTGCAAGCTCTTTGACTTCTTTGACCTTTTGGGGCTTCAAGCCAACATATGAGGGTCCTCCAACTTCGTAAGGCCATAACTTTCAAACCGTGAGGAGTTATGTGATGTTCAACATACCACCATAAATGGAATGACATGTACTATCCATATAGAATGGTCTTGCCTTAAAATATATCAAAACGCATACCATTATTCATCAAACAAACTTGGGTCCATTATCAAAACATGGGTTCTCCAACTTCTCATGGCCATAACTCTCTAACCATAAGGAGTTATGTGACGTTCCACATACCACTAGAAATGGAATGACATGTACTATCCATATAGAATAGTATTACCTTCAAATATATTTAAACTCATACCATTATACATTAAAAAACCTTGGGTCCATTACCCAAACCTTTGTGCTACCAGAATTCGCTAGCGGACTTTCTTCAAGGGTTGACATCAATGACAACCAACCTTAATCAATAATCTCACCCTTTGGATTTGATGGAAACAATTTGATGCAATACTAAAATCATATCATTCATGCTCCCCCTGGAACCATGCATCTTTCCTCTGCATCTCTGTGACCATTTCTCCCCCTGGAACCATGCCTCTATCCTCTGCATCTGATAAATCTCTCCCCCATTATCATCAATGGAAAAGGTATATTTCCATCTGGGGCTTCTCCCCCTAACTGAACTGTCCTCTTTATGTTGTTTCCTCGTGTACATCTAAGACATATAAGATAAGCATTCAAAAGAATTCATTTTGGAGTAGAAATAACTCCGAGTCTCTGACGAAGATACTCAAAGGCTTCCCATGGAAGTTGTTAGGGTCCTAACCCACACATAGGTAGAACAATATATTCGGATGTAATAAAGGTCAATATTAATAAGGCCTTGCAATAAAATAGAATAAGTCAAATGCAAGAAGACCTAATAGAATCTTCCACTTCTAGAAGGATCTTCCTCTAGATGCTTCTTTTGATAGACATACTTAGTATAAATAGGATTCGAGGGTATGAGAACCCTAGCTTGGATATTATTGTAATAGATATTTGCTCGACTAGAGGTTCCCCCCTCGAAGAGGCCCGTCAACATTGTTCTCAGAATCAAAGTGTTATTTCTATTGTTATTCTTATATCATTCAGTTTTATTGTGGTGATTGTTCTGGTTATATTACTGGTATTCTGCCATTTCTAGAATTTTATTTTTGTTCTGCATACTTTTTATATCTAGTATATTACACGTGGTATCATAGCACTTTCCTTGGCATAAATTGTGGGTAAAAAAAAATTTCAGGGTAGAGACGTATTCTGGCATCTTTAAGCCATAGATATTTGTCGTTATGCACATAAACCTACGGTTGAGGGATTCATACATGTAGGAAATACAAGTGGTTCTTAAGTGCACATATGTTTGCCACCCTTGTAACCCCTCTTGGTACCCCTTCGAGTGGTAGCGCATCAGACAACACATGTGTACGGATTGGCCTAGATTTTCTGAAGCCCTCTTTAGATAAACTGATCGGCTGCCTGACTACTATAGTGCCACCGAGAACAGAACTCGGGAATATAATCTCTAGTACCTAGGTAGACAGGTAGTACAACTAAAGGTATGGTCTATCCTACTTAGTTAGTGCCTTGAGATATTGGGTCGAGTACTACTGTTGGACCCCGCACGTATATCAAAGAGCTATAGCACAGGGCAAACCCTTGTCTGTAGAACCCTTGAAGACCTAACCCTTGGGGACAGAAACATAAACAAACTAAAACAAACAAGATTTGTTGTCGCGCAACTGTGTTCGGGTTGTCAAGTAACTACACATTTCTTCCTGGTTAATAATTTGGGCATTTCATCACTGTATAACTTTGCAGGTGTAAAAAAAAAAAAAAAGTCTGGAAATTTTTTCACCATTATTTGAGACATATTCCATTGGATTCATCTCTTCACCCTTATCACATTCATACATATCATTTTTCGGCAAAAAATTTTACCCCACCTACCCCTTTTTGGTTCCCTCATCCTCATGGCCCATACTCATAGCCAAGACTTGGAAGCTCACTTCAATACCTTGAAATATAGTCTCATCGAGACCCAACAAGAAGTGAAACAGCTCAGTGCTAATGTTGTCGCAATCAATACAACCATACAGTCCTCAATGGAGGAAATCAATCAAGACTTGACCCCCCATCTTGAATCTATCTTTTCAACACTCTGCACCAAGCTGCATATCCCTACAGATAACCCTTCCTCTTACTCACCTCCACATATTGAAGGTGAACATTCCCCTCATTCCCATAACTTTCAGCACCATCACTTTCAACATGACCTACGCCTTCCCTAGGTGGATGTGACCAAATTTGATGGCTCGGACCCCACTGGTTGGGTAACCCAAATGGAACATTATTTCTCTTTATACGGCATTACAGATGACTTGGCCAAACTTCAATATGGTATTCTCCATCTAGATCAAGAATGTTGGCAATGGTGGCAATGGAGAAAAACTTCTCGTCAAGGGTATATTGCTTGGACACACTTTGTGGTAGAGATTTATGAATGCTTTGACACTGACACCAACCATTTGGGTCATTTGACAAGGTTGAAACAATCAAGAACAATGGAAGACTTTATATCTTCCTTTGAGCACCTAGCTTTTCGGACAAAGGGTATGTCTGATGCCTTTTTCCGAGAGTGTTTTATTAGTGACCTAAGGATGAGATATGGGCCCATGTCCTCATGGCTTGGCCTCAAAGTTGGGTGGAGGCTACTAAAAGAGCTAAAGAAGCAAAATAGGCTACATCTTCTCAAAACCGGAAACCCTCCTTTATCCCTCTCCCTAAACCAATAAATCTCACTACTCCCTCCACTCCACTAGAGATCCAAAAATTGACCAGGGATGAAATGTTTGAACGCCAACTCAAAGGCCTTTGTTATAATTGTGATGACAAATATTTCCCGGGACACAATTGTAAGGAAAAAAATCTTTTTATGGCCATTTTCGAGGATATTTTGGAAGAGGATGTTGAAACTCCCCTTGTGTCTGAGCCACCTGAAACCACTGACATAACCCCTCCCTCAGACCCTCCCAAAGTAGAACCAGTCATTTCCCTCAATGCTCTCACTGGCTTCTCTGCTCCCCAAAACCTCAAGCTAATCGGTTACATCAAGCATCGGAAGGTCATCATTTTGGTTGATAGTGGAAGCACCCATAATTTTATTCATCGCCGCATTGCCCAAGAAACTCATTGCTACATCCATGCCATCAATAATTTCCAAATCATGATTGTCAATGGTGGCTCCATGAAATGTGGAGGGCGTTGTGAAAATTTGTGTCTCCAAATTAGTGACTACCACTTGAAATCTCATATGTTTGCTATAGACATGGGAGGTTGTGACATTGTGTTGGGTTCATACTCGCTAAGGACTTTGGGTCCCATTCTCATGGATTTTAAGGAATTAACCATGCAATTTTACCAGGAGGGCCACCAATATAAGTTCCAAGGCATCACTGTCGGTTCACCTGAGATCATTAGTTCCCATCGTATGGAAAAACTGCTCAAAAAAGTTCATTCTAGTGTTATTGCCAAACTCCATGCCATACAAGAAACAGAGACACACTCAGTGTCGCAAGGCCTCCAAACCATCCTTTCTAAACATCAAGTGGTATTTTCTAGTCCCCAGGGACTCCCTCCTTCCCATGGTTTTCATGATCATTCCATTCCCCTTGTACCTGGAAGCCTTCCTCCCAATATATGTCTGTATCGTCGCCCCTTTTACCAAAAAAATCAAATTGAGAAAATGGTCCATGAACTCCTTAATGCAGGCATTATCCGCCCTAGTACGAGCCCCTACTCATCCCCTATGGTGATGGTCCCAAAGAAAAAAGGTTATTGGAAAATCTGTCCTAACTTTCGTGCCCTCAACAAACTTACCATTAAAGACAAATTTCCCATTCCTGTCATTGATGGCCTCCTGGATGAATTGAGTGGCGCCCAATTATTTACTAAACTTGATCTTCATTCGGGCTACCACCAGATACGTATAAAAGAGGCTGAGATTCCCAAGACTTCCTTTAGAACTCATGAGGACCACTATGAGTTTTTTGTCATACCCTTTGTCTTGTGTAATGCCCCCTCCACCTTCCAAAGCCTCATGAATCATGTCCTCCATCCTTTTCTCCATCATTTTGTCTTAGTTTTCTTTGATGATATCCTCATCGATATAAAAACCTATACAGGCCATCTTGCTCATGTGAATTGAGTTCTACATCTACTCTCTTAGCACCAACTTTCCCTTAAATAGTCTAAATGTGCTTTTGGCGCCTCAGAAGTAGAGTACTTGGGTCATCTATTTGGAAAGGACGGTGTAAGGGTGGATCCTAAAAAGATTGAATCTATGCAATATTGGCCTCACACAAATACTCTCAAAATATTGTGTGGATTTCTTGTCTTAACAAGTTATTATCGCAAGTTTGTTAAGAATTATGGAAAGATTGTGGCACCTCTCACTGCTCTCCTAAAAAATAACTCTTTCACTTGGACTCCAACCACTGCTCAAGATTTGAAAACCTTGAAGATCGCCATGTGCACCACTCCAGTCCTGGCCCTTCCTAATTTCACAAAGACCTTTTTTTTGGAATGTGATGCTTCAAGGAAAGGAATTGGTGTTGTCCTTATGCAAGAGGGTCAGCCTTTGGCCTTTACTAGCAAGAAACTATCTAAAAGAAATCTAGTCAAATCAATCTATGAAAAGGAAATGTTGGCTATTCTGCATGTCATTGATCTCTGGTGCCCTTATCTGTTGGGGCAACGCTTCCAAATCAAGACAAACCATCAAAGCCTCAAGTATTTTCTGGAACAATGCATTTCCTCCCCAGAGCAACAAAAATGGGTGACTAAGCTCTTTGGATATGATTATGACATCATTTACAAGAAATGAAAAGACAATGTGGTTATGGATGCACTTTCCCAAAAATATGAAGATGAAGGATCCCTTTTTTCTCTTTCCCTCATTGTACTAGATTGGCTCCAAGTCGTTTGCCAAGAATGGCTACAAGATCCCAAAAGTTCACATCTTGATCCAACAATTGCAGTCCAATGGTCCAGCTTCCCCAGGGTACTCTTGTCTCCATGATGAGATTTGATGCAAAGATCGTTTGTATTTATGTAAACAATCAAATCTTAAATCCATGGTACTCTATAAGCTCCATGCTACACCCACAGTGGGGCACTCCGGGTTCACCAAAACCTATGACAGGGTCAAACGTTCTTTTTGGGGGGATGGTATGAAATAGGACATTTTTAATTTTGTCACTGAATGTGATGTCTGTCAATGCAACAAGGGAGAAAAAGTCAAAGCTCCAGGCACACTACAACCACTTCCGATTCCACCTGTTATTTGGAGGGATATCTCTATGGATTTTATTACAGGCTTACCCAAATTGGGAAATAAATCAGTCATCATGGTGGTTGTTGATCGCTTTTCCAAGTATTCTCATTTATGCACTCTTCAACACCCGTTTAAATCATCCACAATGGCTCAAATTTTCATGAATCAGGTCTTCAAGCTTCATGGCATGCCGCACTCTATTGTTTTTTTATCGCGACCCAACTTTCACAAGCAATTTTTGGAAAGAACTGTTCAAGCTACAAGGCACCCAATTTCATCTCATCATAGCTTATCATCCCCAGACTAATGGTCAAACGGAATTTTTCAACAAGTGTTTGGAAACATATTTGAGGTGTTTTTTCTCAGAAAAACAAAATCAATGGGCTCAATGGTTACCCCTAGCTGAATGGTGGTACAACACTTCATACCATACAGCTACACGCATGACTCCTTTTGAAGTGGTATATGGACAGAAGCCACCTTCAATTCTCTCATACTTACATGGTGTCTCAAAGGTCTAAGAGGTTGACCAAACACTTATAGCTCGAGAGGATATTCTCTGTACCCTCAAAGAGAATTTGGTCATGGCATAGAATCGCATGAATAAATAAGAAGATCAAGGTCACTCTAAACGTCAATTTGCAGAAGGGGATCAGGTGTTTCATCAACTGCAACCTTACAAGAAAAATTCCCTCAAGGTCGAGAATTTTCAGAAGCTAGCGCCCAAATGTTATGGTTCTTATACAATTCTCAAGTGTGTGGGATAGGTGGCCTATCAGTTAGCTTTTCCCAGTCGTTCGAAGCTACATCTTGTTTTTCATGTTCCATGCTTAAAGAAGGTGATTGGAACTAAGTGCCAAATTCAAACCAACCTTCCCAAGTTAGTCGAAGAAGGATCCATTTGGCTACAGCCATAAGACATTTTGGACCAACGTAAGCATTTTCTGTGTTAGAGAACCATCAAGGAAGTGTTAGTCCAGTGGGAAGATACAACTCCAACAGATGCCACTTGAGAACCAACTACCATTTTGCAGCAATTTCCACATCTCAAGCCTTGAGGACAAGGTTGTTTTTAAGGGGGAGGACATGTTAGGTTCCTAACCTGCACATAGGTAGAACAATATATTCGGATGTAATAAAGGTCAATATTAATAAGGCCTTGTGATAAAACAGAATAAGTCGAATGTAAGAAGACCTAATAGAATCTTCCACTTCTAGAAGGATATTCCTCTAGATGTTTCTTTTGATAGACATATTTAGTATAAATAGGAGTCGAGGGTATGATAACCTTAGCTTGGATATTATTGTAATAGATCTCTGCTCGACTGGAGGTTTCCCCCTCGAAGAGGCCCGTGAACATTGCTCTCAAAATCAAAGTGTTATTTCTGTTGTTATTCGTATATCATTCCAGTGTTATTGTGGTGATTATTTTGGTTATATTACTGTTATTCTGACATTTCTAGCATTTTATTTATGTTCTGCATACTTTTTATATATGGTATATTATAGAAGTGGTTTTGTAAATATGTATTCCACTTGTTCTTTTGTGCCCACATACTCAACTCTTATGTTCTTTTCTGCAACCTGTTCCCGTAGAAAGTGATACTTGATTGGAATGTGCTTCATCTTAGAGTGCATCACTATTGTGAGTGGGAAATCCCCCTACAGACTAGCACTTAGGGTTTTATCATGCATGCAGAAAAGACCTAAAGATTCCTACTTTTTACCATCATCCCAGACCTAAACCCCATTATTCTTAAGCAAATACACAGTTAAGAAGATCAAGTGAACATACCTTATTTCCGACGTTTGATATCGATCCCTCTTCATGCTTAGTCACTCTTTCACTACAACTCTCCTCCCAAGGCTGACCTACATTCACAAAATACAAAGAAAGAAATACACATGCATTTGATCTATAGATTAATGGGTTAGATATTTAATCAACATGTGTGCAACAAACAATGAAAACCTCATATGGTGGGACGGGAAAAGTACTTCTTTATTATTAACTTCACTAAAGCAACTTACAATGATGAAGTCGGCCACTGCTCCATGAATCTGGTCCTAGGTTCCTCTTTTACTGTGCACCAACTACTAACACTCTTGCTTCTCTTCTTTTTTGAAATCACAAAATGGTTGCAGAATCTTGGGCAAAGGGGAATACGAATTCGGGTAGAGTTTCTTTACTATGATTTTCCTCTTCTAGAATGGGACCCCTACCCCTTCTTTTATAGGCTAGAAAGAGCTAGGTATTTAGTCGAATGATTGGCCATGCATGGTCAAAAGGTTTAGTTAACTTACCCAAAACTATGTGTTCCGTCAGCAACTTTCCATTTTTCATTCTTTTGTAGGTACATGCGGGCTATAGTGGGTCAGCTAAAGTGTACACGTGGGTTGTAGTGGAGMAGGGCACGTGGGATTTTAAAAAGGTTGTTTTTAAGAAGAGTTGTTCAGTACTGGCTTGGAAAAGAAGGTATATGAAATGGTCTGATGTCTGGTGCAAATTAGGGTTATAATAGATTCCCCCTAATGTATGAGGTCAAAAGAGTATCTGATGKCAGAAATACATTATAAATMTTTATCACGTACCAAACCAGTGAGCCCAGGAACCAGAACTTGGGAGGTTCCATCTACAAAATAAAAATTGTCTCACCGAGGTAGGCATACCCATGCTCAGGATAAAATCATGGCTACCAATCAAATACACTATAGACCCATGTCATATAACTATATAAAGTGTAGCCGCGAGCAATACACAACGGATATACATCTCAAAATATAAAATATATACATGTATAGTATCCATCTTCTAGAAGTTGATAAGGCCTGATGACTAGAGATGATGTCTTCAAAGCTCGAGCATCAACTTCAAAATCTTCAAAACTCGGGTAGGAGTGTAATATGAGTGTACGACTTCACTACCTAGAGGTATTTGATGGCTTGTCGGTCATGGACTATAGGATCTTGATGATCATACTAGAGGCTTCATTGATTTCGAACAAAGACTTGATTAGACTTTCGGGATGGCTGAGCATGAGGGAAAGAGATAAACTGCAGAGGGGTCGACTTAGGCTTGGTAACAACTTCCATTGGACAAGAGCACAACAAATGATGAGACTCAGGGAGCATGGTATTGACATAAGTTCACGATGCAGGAGGCAACACAAACTCTCCAAATGTTTGGAAGAATAACCAAACGGAGGAGGACAGATCTATGTAGCGAGAATAGCTTCCTAAGGTCATATTCAATCCTAGAGCTTGATGAACAAACAGAAGGATGTGCTTTGTCCAAGGGTGACTCATTGTGTTGCCAATAATAAGAAAATACTTTTCCCTTCCTCTTTTTGGGGTATATTTGATTTTTTTGTCTTTTTCAATAATGTTGGAAAGCTTGAAAAAAGAATAAAAGAATGTTACATTACAAAGGAGGATCGAGTGTCACAAACATACTAGTTCCAAGAACATGGAACACAGGGATGCTCATGGCAAAGGGACATATGCAAGAAAAGGACACTCAAGAAAAATCCTCCAGGGGCCAAAGGTGTCAAGACGCAGAGGCAAAGTTCTACAGGGCTTGCGTATAAGGCATGCTTCAGATGGTTCAATTGAGAGCAACATGGAACTGACATTTAGACCAAAGACGCAAGTATGTAAACGCGGTTGAAAAAACACACAATGGTAACGTCCTTCGATGCACTTTTAACCATCCCAGAGAAGGTAAGCTCGGTGGTTTTTCATATTTAGAGAGTCTGAAAAAACGTAAAAGGAGACTCCATTGGGGTACCTTTTTTGAAGATATTCTAGTCGGCTCTAAAAAGGGGTAAACTAGCACCGACCAAACATCTATTCAAAACAATTTTAACGAGTGTGATAAAGACAAGATCACTCGGCAATTCTTTCATTTTTAAGGAGTCTGAAAAAATCTTAACTATGGACTCCATCGGAAATGTTCTTCTGGACCATTTTAACAAGTGTGAAAGAATAAGGCCACTCGACGATCTTTTCAATTTTAGGGAGTCTGAAAAGAGCTTAACTATGGACTCCGTGGGAGTGCCTTTTTCGTAAATTTAGTCCCTCAGTCCTGAAAAAGGGTTATAATTATACCTGAGAGTACTCTTCTAGAGAACCGAGGCTTCTAGAGTATACCTTTGTTCATACAGTTGACCATCCGGACCGAAAAAGGGGTAAACTACCATCGGACAAACGTGTCTTCAAATTTCAATTTAGCGAGAGTGAAGGTCAACAAGATCGCTTGGCAATCTTTTCACATTTAGAGGGTCTGAAAAGAGCTTAAAAGAAGACCCGTTATTTTTTGGGAGTCCCGAGGGTGAGTTCAAGAGTGATAAGGAATCGTGTAGATGAGGCTCAAAATCATAATTAGAAAAACTAATAAGGACTCTCGAGCCGATAGTTGTTAGTGACAGCATGGACACAAAAATGCAACTAGGATATACCTAGGGCATCCATGTTAAGGTAGGCTTTACCATGAAATTACGACACTCCTAAAGAAGCAATGATGGTTCCTTGTTGCAATTCAGTGGGATCGATCCTATGGAAAGGAAAAAAATACAACAAGATGCAGGAAGTAGAGGTGGAATCCTAACTTAAATGCAGCAAGTTGCAAAATTGACTTTTTACCAAAGGACCTTCAAAACAACCCAAATCTCCAAAAATCTTCCAAATGCCCAAAGTAACACTTCTCGTGATAATCCAAAGAAAACTCTTGAACCATGCTAAATGATTTTTAGTTTAGAAAAAATGACAAAAGGGTCTAAAAAATGACAAAAAGAGGCCAAAATTTCTATAAATAGAAGTTGGCAGCTCATTATCACCATTGTTAATTGAGAAATTGATTAAAAGCCAAAACTACCCCTTTGTGAAAAGAGTTGATTATGGGAGCTTCAGTGGATGAAATGACCATCCGCTTGGACCAAGTAAGTACTTACTACCCCCTCTTGCATTCTAATTCTTTTTTTATGTATTTAAATTTGGTTTTTGGAGGGGCATCAACCTTTTAAAAGTTCAGCCCTAAGTTCATGCAGGTTGTCTTATGACAGCTCGAGTGTACACGCGGGCAGAGGAAAAATGACACACATGTACATGCTACTGTCAACATTACAGCCTGCATGGACCCTTATTTTAATGTAAAAAAATTAAAAAAGCAAGAGTTAATCCCTCCTGAACTAGGTTTTTTGCAGGATGTATGTTCACTAGAGGGGAAGAGAGCATGAGGAGATTAGTGCATTGGTTGGGGAGGACCCTAATGTTGTTGCTACATTAATGCAATGTGGGTTGTTAAAAAATTTCTTATGTTCTTTCATGCGAGCACAACCTAGGCTATTGAATGCCTTGGTCGATTATTGGCATCCTGACGCATAGGCCTTTATGCTAGAGGGGAAGTCGTTGGTTCCAACGACAAAAGACATATACTTTTTGACTGGCCTCTCTAGGATAGGGGAACCAATCATTTTTTTTAATTTTCCCTCTGGGCCTCACAACATCTCGGAGTTGATTGGGCTCCATTGTGAGGTGGGTACAGACAGAACGAGCTCACAAGTACCGATAAGCAAGATTTCAAACTTATCACTGCAAGTGATATTGTTGGTCATCGGGCAGATTACTGGGTCTGCGGCTTTGCATGAGGCTTCTCATGCACAAATGAATTATGAAATTTAGTGCCTAAATGCGCAAATTTTTTATTGGAGCACCACATTACTGGACTGTATGAAGAGGCATCTAATAGATTGTCGGTTGCGGAATTAGAGGAACTTTGGGTTTGGAATTATTATTTGCTCTTTCTCCTTTGAAAGAGTGCCTAGTTTCAGCCCTCTAGAGGTGGTATGAGAGAACCAGGCCTCTCTTCCCGAATTATGCAGATGGGCGGTGTTATTGTCGCGACAGGGGGGGAAGGACCATTGAGGCCTTTGATGACAACCTTTTTGCTTGGTTGTCGCGACAGATTTTGGTCATAGAGGATTACCCCTATGCTGGGATTGACTTCTCAAGAGATCTTGAGATATCGGTACCTCTCGGAGAGCAGCGAGGAGAGATGGGTAATTTGCTTCGCCTTTTTTTTTGTTAAATATATGTAACTTTTTATGTTGATTATATATATATATATATATATATATATATATATATATATATCATTTTTTTTTATATACACCAGAGTATCTGACAGGTCTATGTCTATTATGTACAAATGTGGGTCCAGTGCAACTAGTGGACTATGCGAGGAATAGACAACGTCCTCGACCAGAGGCAGCCCCAGTTGCAGCTGGCGGGCCAGCAGCAGTAGGAGTACCTCCAACCAGTGAGGCTGAGACAGTTTTGAGACGAGTAGAGCGAAACTTCACCTCGCTTACTCGCACAGTCCCCATGGAAAAGATCAAGGATCTACCGCCATCTATGCAGCCTCATGTAGTGGGGGCACCACAAACGTGGGTCCAACTTTTTCGGTGTTTGGAAAATGTCGTTGACCATTACAACATGGCCAACAGGCCTTGTCCTTAGTTAGGCTGGACTTTTCACGTGCCGAGGGCACTATTTGTATATTTTTTAGGGCATAAGCCCCATGACTTGTTACTGGTCATATTTTTGAGGCGCTTACGCCCACCTATGTACTCTCATGATTTTGATATTATATATGGATTTTTATGTCTTTTTATGTCTTATGGATTATATTTTCTTTAAAAATATATTTACATGTGCATGTGTATGTCTTTCTTATATGTGTGCGAGATGCCAATCTAAAATTTGATTAGCTAAGTATTTGTGACTTGATTTAATCCCCTAGGAACATGAAAATATGTAATATAATCAAAGCTTCATTCTAAGAGACGTACCCTAAGGAATCGTCGATGTAAAGGAGGATCATGAACATGGTAGACTCTATTTAACTAAGACACAACCAGCTGAAAGTCTAAATAGACCCAGAGGTGAGAGATACTGAATGACAAAGCATCACGAAGCAACTCAATAACTATGTTTTATTCGGTGACTTTGTTTGTGGTGTCACCTAAACATATACCTCCTGAAGATAATAACTGGCCCTGAGGTGTAAAAATTACCCAAGCTGCGGAGGCAAGCCTCTGAGTGTGCTAGCTAGCATCGTTTGCGTATCCAAAGAACACCTCTAATTCACTTGACATCTACCATGGTGACAAAAGATAACATCAAAAAATGACACGTCCATAAAACCAAAAGAAACCAAAAAGTAATAGTACAAAGACTATACATATGTTACAAAAAGTTACCCAAGGTGACCTACCTATGAGTAATACTTCTTGAGGTAGAGCCCATTTATAGGCTTTGCCAAAGCATGTCCCTCAAAATCTACCAAATGATAAGCGCCCTTTTTTAGAACCTCTTTTATGATGAAAGGTCTGAACCACATGGGTTTGAACTTGCCTACCCCCAGGGTGTCCTTATCTTGGTCATAAACTAGGACAAGGTCGCCTTCCGAGAAAATCTGAGGACGAATAGACCGATCATATTGACACTTGACTTTTTGTTTGTGAGCTTCGTTAGCTAAGGCCACATCACGACGTTGATCATTGAGCTACTCGAGATATAATAAACGTTCTTCAAGCGGTGAAGTGTCTGGCAATAACTGTACTGCCAACTTTAAAGATGGGATATGGCATTCTATGGGCAAGATGGCTTCCATCCCATAAATGAGTTGAAAATGTGAGAAACTGGTTGCAGTCTTAACAGATTTTCAGTAGGCCCATAATGTTGAGTACAACATCAAATGCCAATTTGACTTGGCCGAATTGATCATTCGTTGTAGGATGGTCTTAAGAGATTTATTGACATCTTCCACCTAACCATTTGCTTGAGGGTAGTAGGGTGATGAATGTTCTTTCTTCAAAACAACCTTTGATGTTAACTCGATCATCATTTGGTTCTGAAAGTGATTGTCGTGGTCAGTGACAATCTCTCTTGGGACGCCAAATCTTGCTATAATTTGGTTAAACAAAAAGAGATTTGCAGTCTCTCCATCATCTTTAAACGTTGGCATAGATTCGACCCACTTTGTGAAGTAGTCGACGGCTATAATGATATAACAGTTCCCCCTTGCTAAATGAGGGTTTCATGTAGTGTAATCAATCCCCCACTTGGTGAAGGGACCAACTATGATGACTAAAACATGGGAGCGGGATGTGCCCTCATCTTCCGAGAGAAGATTTGACATGGGTGGCACTTCTTGACAGATGTGATACAATATTTGATTAATGTTGGCCAAAATTAACCAGCTCGTAAAATCTTTTGGGTTGTTGCCAACCCAGACAAATGACCACCACATGCTCCAGTATGGAAATTGTTAAGCATGATTTACGCTTCTTCATGAGTGAGGCACCAGCGAAGGATGCAATCTACACCTCGACGATAGAGAGTGTCTTCGAGGATGAGATAGTTCTTGGCCTGATGACGTATACGTCGACGCTCATCACAAGAAGCAGAGGCGGGGCACTTCAAAGTCTGGATATAGACAAGTATATCTCCATACCAGGGGTCCGAAGATGCTATCAAAAACATATCTCCTTAAATAGGTGATTCTTCGGGCATAACATCACCTGAATTGACCGGAAGTTCTGAGATAAGTTCCACAAAGACCAGTGACTTTTTGGATTTCACTGAAACAAAATCTAAGTCAAATTTATGGAGGAAGACTATCCATCTATTGATATTTCCACCGATTACACGTCATGTCAACACGTATTGAAACGGATTCACAACGGCAATGACGGTGGTCTTGTGAAACAAAACATAATGATGGAACCATTGGACAACATGGACTGTTGCCAACGCAAGTTTTTTGATATGAGAATAATTGAGTTCTGATCCAACTAGACCTCGAGTCAGGTAATAGATCACATATTCTGAGAGCAAATCATCCTCCTAAACTAAGACCATGCCAATGGTTGACTCTACTGCAGCCAAGTATAATAAGAAATCTTTGTTATAATTGGGTGGTCGAAGCAAAGGGGCAGTTGTGAGGGAATGTTTCAACGCTTCGAAGGAGTGTTGAGAAGCATCATCCCAATGAAAAGGAACAGCTTTCTTTAGTAAGCGCATAAAGCCCTTTGTGATCTCGGCATAGTTTGCGATGAAACGCCACAAAAATTTCACTTTTTCCTATAGACTCTGAAGTTGAAGAATTGTACGTGGGGGAGGCAACTGAACTATTGCCTCAACCTTGAGAGGATCGACCATGATCCCTATTTTTGAAACTATGAAACCTAACAAACAGCCCGACGTCATGCAAAAACTGCATTTGTTAGGATTCAAGCGAATCTGGAAGTAGCGACATCACTCAAAGATAAGTCGGAGGTGTGTGAGATGATAATCTCTCTTAGGAGAGCATGATGCTAAATCATATAAGTAGGCCTCAACAATATGTTTGAGATCATGGAAAGAAAAAGACATGGCCCACTGAAAGGTATCGCCAACATTTTTCAGACCAAATGGCATCTTACGATACGTGAATGTACCCCATGGACAAATGAATGTTGTTTTGTGTTGGTCTTAGGGTTTGATTTGTATCTGATTATATCTCGAAAAACCATCCATGAAATAAAAGGCCTCTCAACCTGCACATTCATCGACTATCTGGTCAATAAATGGTGTGGGAAAATTATCTTTTGAACAGGCCTTGTTCAAATCACATAATTCTATACATACGCGAATCGTACCCTATTTTTTGTTAATCGACATGGGGTTTGACACCCATTGGGTCAAATGGACAAGGTAGATAAAACCTGCCTTGAGCAGTTTATCCACTTCAACCTTAATAGTTTTTTCTTTCTTAGCATTAACTAGATGAAGCTTCTGCCAAACCGGCTTAGCATCAATATAAGTCATTATTTCATGTTCAACAATTTTTGGATTGATGCCTAGCATTTCCTCACAAGACCAAGAAAAAACGTCGTGGAATTCCTCAAATAAATCTGTGTAGATTTGAATCTCTTCAGGGGAGCAGTCAGCTCTGATGAAAACATTCTCCACGATGCCAGGGGTTATGGAGATGTTTATAGTTATAGTTTCGGTGATGGTTGCCATATTACCTTCGGCATAAATAACATTTGTAGCCAAAATATTAATAGGATGGGACCTATCTCTAGTCATAGTCAAGGTGAATTCCCCTACTTCAATTCTTCTTAACTTTGGGAGGAAATAAGATATGTGATGGAGATCATCCCAGGGTTTGTCCAAACTAGTCATTGCTTCCATGATTGCTTCATCTAAGGGCAAGACTAAGTCTAAAGAATCTATATCAACGAGGGAACCTTGAGCCAAAATAGGCTCTAGAATCAAATCTAACTCTTGTGTGGGATTTGGATCAGGTTCGGTGGAAGCTTGCTGGACTAAAGAGTACGCTACTCCTGTCATGGACAAGGGAATGGACATACCATGGTGACCTATCCCTTCCATCATGGCCAATGGGGGAGGAAGAATCCACGGATCGTTGAAGTAAGTCATGCGAAACAATGAAACTTGGAACACCTCAACCTTATGGTGGTCAAATATGAACTTAACATCACCTTGAGGAGGTAGGTAATTGAAAGTGCCCATCAAAGGTGAGCACAAACCAACCCCTATGTTGACGACATTGGGTTGAGGTTTATCAATCATTGTGACCACGGATTCCCCCAATAAAGGGTCGGGACGGGACAAAGACAACTGATAAATGGTCATAATCCGGCCCTCATGTGGAAGCAACAAGACCCAGAAAAATGCAGTGACTACTACCTGCATAGCATAGGCCCAACTCCTTCCTAACAAGAGATTGTAGTCGAGAGATGCGTTGACCACTTCAACCTCGACACACATGGTTTTCCCTCCTAACTACATGGGAAAAGAGGGGATAATTCCATGTGGTCGGAACGAACAACCGTCGAAAGTGGTAATAAGAGTAGGTGACTGAGACAAAACGAGTTGGTTGATGGCCTTCCAACACGCCAAATACATTACACATGTTGAGGCGCCTTCATCAACCATTGTGCGGAAAATGTTCCAATTAAATTTTTTTGTGGTGTAATCCACTGCTATCTAGAACACTACGTGGTAAGGGAGACAAGGTTTTAAGTCGATTGTATCAAGCATGTTCGTACCCAGATTACAAGTCTCGACGGATCCTAAAGCAGCTAACAGATCCTTTCTTTGGGAAGGGCAGCTTTGGAGGACTTCCAAAGCAGACATCGCACAAGGGGTTTGAGACAAATCCTCCACCACAGAGTAGTGTTGGGCAGCCCTTGCGTTTGGGTTGTGAGAAGCTTTCTTAAACGCACCTTTTGGGATGCGTGTCATGGTTTCACCCAACGTCTTCTTGATCTAGAGAGGAAGAGATGGGGTTTCATCTTCTTTACCCTTCTCAGAGGTGCTTGGCTTGATGTAATCATGTGCTCTAGTCGATATATAGGCATCACCTTTCATCATATACACATTCGCAGATGTAGGATTGTTTGAAGACGGAGGGGGTCCTTGGCTGCCCCCTTCCGCACTTGTAGAGGCTTGAGTTAGATTTTTTCCATGTTGAAAAGGGTTTGTTAACACAGCCATCTGTTGCTTTGATAATAACTTTTGGGCCTCTGTAAGCCGAGGGAATTGGTGAGTCGGGTGGTCTTCCACACACAGATTACATGGATACCTTGACTTCCTTTTTTCGGTGTTTCCTCCACCAGCATTATTAGTGGGTTTATTGTTCCCTTTACCCTTCTTACGTTGTTTTTTCTTTCCATCATGATGTTGGGTGGCCTTCGGATTTGTCGATTGTGCACTGTGTACATCCAACGTTTGGGTAGGGGGAGCAGCCAAAATACTAGTCTGGTTGGTCGTTGTGTGTTGGATAGACAATTGCTACAATTTTTTCGTCAGTTGTTTAGTGGGCTTTGTTTGTGTTGAACCAACAATACCATCAGCATGTGGTCTAGATCATTGTCTGGTTTTATCAAGTATTGATTGTGGTGCATCTAGTAAGATCTCGTACAGTAGACCAGACTGAGAATAGATTAGATCAAGTTGTTGAGCTCTCATGATTGCATCTTCTTTGGAAAACACTCTCGACATTGCGATGTCTTTGGATAACTGTGGGACCAAAGACTTAAGGAACCACTCTAGCAGGAATGTTGGTGGAACTGGCACCTTAATCAAACTCTTATGGCGTCTCCACTCTCGGATGTGATCAGAGATATGGTCCTCTTTTGTCTGTTTGAAATTGGCCAGCAATTATGTGCCAGCGTCATATCTCATAGATAATTGGAAATGGTTTAGGAAATCCATTGCCAATTCACCGAAGGAAGAGTATCTTGAGCGGTCGAGCTCAATGTACCATTTCCCAACACTCCCAATGAGAGTACATTGAAACAGTAGCAACTATATGAAGTCATCTTTCAACGAATTAGATGAGCACCAAAGGTGGAAAGTAGTCGCATGATCACATGGATCTTCGTTAGGCTTGGCTTCGAACTTTGGTATGTCTGAAGGCAACTTTGTCGGCATAGGGGGCCAACGCGGATCGTGACAGATAGGGTTGTTCAAAAACCTTGTTAAGTTTGGCAAATGTAAGGTTGTCAAGAAAGGTAGTTTGGGTTGTTGGTGATAACCATGGAAAAAGGGCATGGAGTTTGACTGGCACCAGGTTGCCAGGAAATGTTGGGTTGTTGGCCGAGGTTCTGGTAAAAACCATGGCCAAGACTAGCATATGGATTTTGCATTTGAGGAGACATCATCGGTTGATTCCCGAAATAGGATGTAGATGGTTGGGCGTGCATTACATTCGAAGGACTTTGGGAATGGTTACCCCATGCCGATCCCATGGGCATAGGTACTACACCTTGCTCGAGATTCCATTGGTTGTGAAAATAATTTCCCTAGATCGGCATTCCTGACGAGGGAACTGGTCCTTACCAAGAATTCCAAGGACCAGGTGCAGAAGAAGTTCCTGGGTTTTCCCCCTGTGCAGGAATAGTACCCTGCATAGGATTAGGTTGGCCATAACCGAGTTTGCCCCCAGTCGGGAGAGCAACTGACAAGAAAGGATTGTTACCAAACGCACCGAATAAAGAAAATGGTGTCGACCCTACTGGCATATTATGAGAAGGTGGTCCTTGACTCCCTACTCCAAATGAACTATGGTGTGTGTTTGGCCCAGTGCATTGTTGGTGGGTATCACCAAGCGAAGGGGATGAAGGAGGTATATGACCTCCCCCGTAAGGGAAAAAGTTAAAGGGAGTTGAAGTGCCCCCCATTGGTCCTTGCAAAGGAGCATTAGAGCTCCCTGCCCCCATACCTAAAGTTTGTAAAGTGGAGTAGGATAGTATAGGTCTTGTACCTGAGCTAGGCATCCCATATGAGAATGAAGGGTCTGTTGCACTCTGTGTGAAAGGAGCAATGGCTACCACCAAAGATGGGATTGAACCACTGCTCAAGGTAGAGGAAGTCGAGACCATGGTGGCTCATACTGGTGACGGTGGGTTAGGAGGTGGAACACCCCCTGTGGTGACAGACATAGTGGTAATCAAATAATTCCTAGAAGAAGTGACAGCATTTGTTTCCATTGTTGCATGTGACACTGTCTAGTGCCCGTAAGGATAAATCTGTACGATGATGGGCATCGAAAGATCAGTGGTTGGAGTTTCAAGTGTACCAAGAGCTTCCACTCCAAGGTCTGAAATAGTTGGTTCCTTCAGATGTTGGTCGGGAACAGTTTCCTATGACCTGGTCAATTCAAAAGACCCTTGTTGGTCTAGATTTCGCCTTAGTGGTGGCGGGGGTGGCTCCAGTGTAACCAGCAGTAGGCCAAGAAGCCTTCATGAACAGCGGAGCTCGTGATCCTCCACTTTTTGAGAAGATCAAAGACACACTAGGGCTTTCTATTCGTTCAAAAACAACACACACTAGAGAAAAAAAAGTCCCTACAAGATAAAACAAGCAAACACTAAGCTAGTTGGAAGAACAGTTACAACAACCAACACTAGAGAAACTTACTGATGCAAGTGCAACTCGAACACAGAAGCACCCTTCGGGTATACTCTACAAAGAGTGGCCTGATATATGTCCTAGGTACCTTGATATACCCCCACAATCACCTGTGTATGTCTCTAAAAAAGATAGGCAACTAGGTTGTCAGCGCGTGAACAGTCACCAGGCGGGTATAGTCGATAGTCGGATAGACCACAATGAGCAGGGTATCGAGCCCGAAACCTGTCAAGGGTATCAAAATAAAGTGGTCCAAAAGACAACTGAGGACCTCGAACAGATTCAAGACCCACGAAGCTCCATGGCAAATGCAATCGACGGAATCCCAAGACAAGCCCTCTATATGTGTTCTCCACTACGATTGGTCCGGCTTTGGAGGGATTATCTCCACTACCTTTCCGTACGCAACCTCGTGTTTAGCCCCTGTGTTAAAGGGGGGTCCCAGATAACTTTCACGATACTGGAATTTTAACACTCCCTAGCACAGACTCTTATGTATGTTTTGCAGCCTTGAAGAGTTTCCTCTCCAACCTAAATCAAGGCTCTAGCCTAGACTAATTGATGGACCCTACAAACATAAAGTTTAGTTGATTTTAATTAATCATTAATTTTTTATGGTTTGTCTTAAGTCAAAGGTTATGAAAGTGAAACTAATGATGTTTGAGAGATGAAAGAAAAAATAAACAGAAAGATGGAAACAAAATAACTTCTTCTTGACACAATTCTTAATCAACTTTTCAGACTAAAAAAATTTCTAAGATCTTTGAACAGCAAACTCAAAACAGGATTTCACCCAACTACGAGCTAATTATTGTCCTAAGTAAACAGCCAAGAACTTATAAAATAAAAACTTTTCCTGGTTACTAATGCAAACCAACAACTACTTAACCAAACCAAGAAATAAAAAGTTTTTTTTTTATTTAATGCTCGCAAAGCAAAAAGGAAAAATGACGAAAAGTAAAGAACAAGAAAACATCTGGCCTAAGCGCAGATTGCAAAGAGTTACTGACAATAACACACAAAATGATGAAAGAAGACTCTCACACTTGTCTAAAAACCCTATGGAAAAAAAAAATGAAAAAGAAACTTATTGTTGTGATCAAACCTAAGTTGTTGACTGCTATTACAAAGACCAAGAACCCTGAGAGGTATAACTCTTGACAAGAAAAATTATGATTGCCTCTCCTTAAACAAAAATTTTCTCAAAGGGCACATTGCTGACAGTTCAACAGCCAACGTGTGCATGCGATTTGTGTAAGGTCAAAGCGTGTGTACACGCATGCATACCTTATGCAAGTCGCGTGTACCTCTGCAACTCTTCAAAAATGAAAAGACAAGCAATCAAGCACTGGCAGAGACTACTGATATTTGAGAACCAAAATCTCTTAAAGACTCAAAAAATTACTTTGACAGAAAAAGAAAACAATTCAAGGAAATTTTCATAGAGAAAAACCAATCTAAGTTGAAACCTAAGCTACAAACTTAAAAAACAGAGACCAGAATGAATTTCAGAAAACCCTTGAGAAGGATCACTTCTGACGGGGAAAAGGATGACTGCCTCTTTAAAAAAAATTATGAACTTAACCACGCTATTGTCACTTCATCATCTAGCGTGTCCACGTGGGCTGTGTGAAGGTTGGGCGTGTGTACATGAAGGTAGGTTTTATACAGGCCACGTGTATCTCTGTGACTTTCTGAAATGAGAGTGCAGCCAATCAAAGAAAGCAGGGAATACTGTTATGGAAGACCAGAATCCCTACTAGCTCAGACTCTTGCAGAAACACAGAAAAAAGGTGATGAAACCATTTTAAAACTACTAAAAAGTATCCCCAGAAAACCCAAGAGATCTCCCCAGTATGGTCGCCAATTCTGTTGTAAGTGGGAAATCCCCCTACGGACTAGCACTTAGGGTTTTATCATGCATGCAAAAAAGACCTAAAGATTCCTACCTTTTACCATCATCCCAGACCTAATCCTCATTATTCTTAAGCAAATACACAGTTAAGAAGATCAAGTGAACATACCTTATTTCCGACGTATGATATCGATCCCTCTTCATGCTTGGTCTCTCTTTGACTACAAATCTCCTCCCAAGGCTGACCTGCATTCACAAAAGACAAACAAAGAACTCCACATGCATTTGATCTACATATTAATGGGTTAGAGATTTAATCAACATGTATGCAATAAACAATGAAAACCTCATATGGTGGGATGGGAAAAGTACTTATTTATTATTAACTTCACTAAATCAACTTACAATGATGAAGTCGGCCACTACTCCATGAATCTGGTCCTGGGCTCCTCTTTTACTATGCACCAACTGCTAACACACTTTCTTCTCTTATTCGTTGAAGTCACAAAATGGTTGCAGAATCTTGGGCAAAGGGGGATACGAATTCGGGTAGATTTTCTTTACTATGATTTTCCTCTTCTAGAATGGAACCCCTACCCCTTCATTTATAGGCTAGAAAGAGCTAGGTATTTAGTCGAATGACTGACCATGCATGGTCAAAAGGTTTAGTTAACTTACCCAAAACTGTGTGTTCCATCAGCAACTTTCCATTTTTCGTGCTTTTGTAGGTACACACGGGTTGTAGTGGGTCAGCTAGAGTGTACACGCAGGTTGTAGTGGAGCAGGGCACGTGGGCTTTTAAAAAGAGTTTTTTAGTACTGGCTTGGAAAATAAGGTATATGAATAGGCCTAATGTCAGGTAAATATGTCTGGTGCAAATTAGGGTTATAACAATCACCGGGTTCTTTGATATAATGATGGAGCTTGTATTATCACAATAGATTGGAATGTGCTCATCATACTCAACCTATATTGTTGTCAAAGTTTTTTTCATCCAAAGAACATGTGTACAACATGCTACTATTGCAATATACTCTGCCTTGGTTGTAGATAGAGATATTGATGATTTTTTTTTACTTAGCCATGATACTAAACACTCACCCAAGTAGAACATTGCTCCATTGGTGCTTTGTTGGTAATCAATACAACCTTCCCAATCTCCATCTGTGTAGGAAATAAGAGATCGATCATTTCCTTTTAGATACCATAATCCAAACTCTTATGTTCCTTTAAGATATGTGAAAATTATCTTCACTGCTAATACATGTGATTCCTTTGGTGCTGCTTGAAATCGTGCCACCTATCCAACTGCTGCATTACATTTGGTCTGTATGTTGTCACATATAGTAGGTTGCCAATCATTGACCTATATTTCCTCTGATCTGTATACTTTGAATCGTCATCTTTTCTTAACTTGCAATTGGTTTTCATGGGAGTGATAACTGGTTTGCAATCTTCCATTCTGAACCTCTTTAGCACTTCTCTGATATAATTGGTTTGAGAAATAAAAATTCCTTGGTTGTGTTAAGGTCCTAACCCGCACATAGATAGATCAATGTATTCGGATGTAATAAAGGTCAATATTAATAAGACCTTTCAATAAAATAGAATAAGGCGGATGTAAGAAGACCTAA